>QFDD01000907.1:0-30229 GCA_006871305.1 Vachellia collinsii
TTTAAATCTTTGCTGATTGTTTGGAAACTCATGCATAAAGCTTTGCCTTCTTGTGATATATTGAAGTCTCATCATATGAATATTTCTGGGCAATGCCTATTCGGCTGTGATGAAGATGAAACACTTGAACATTTGTTTATTCAATTTCCATTCACAAGGTCCATTTGGTTTGGGTGTTTTTCCAAAAGAACTGACATCTTTGATTTACCTTCCTTCTGCTCATGGTTAAAAGATACACTGTCCAAATTGATCAAGGAAAAGAATCATCATCTTGTTGTTGGGATTATCATTCTGATGAGTACAATTTGGCATAAGAGGAATCTCTTGATCCATGAAGGTTTTCTATTTCGCAGGAAGACATAATTAAGGAGATTAAAGGAAGGATTGATTTTAATTCAATAGCTTTTCTCACACAGAAACCTCCTTTAAATACTCCCTCTAGTGCTTCCCCTTCTGGACCTCAAAATTTTTTGCAAACCACATGGACAATAATATTGCACAGATCCAAAAATCAAAGGAAGAAACTGTGTTATTTTTTAATTTGTCATCGGGAATCTCTTCTATGTCACTTTTCATTAACTGAAGGAGTTAGAAACTCAACTTCTTTTCCTCTCATATGAATTGGGGCAGGTCTGCAATGGATATACCAGCCTCAGCAAGTAACCTCCCTTGATCGCACCACTTTGAGCATTTGTTGCCCAAACAAGCTGAGCATAAATCTCAAGCAGATCAAGTCATGTGTGCCGGACCCGGTTCAAAAACATTTATGTTTATTTTTTTTCTATTTATGTAACAGTTCAAGCATATGTAATTCCTACTCCTCTTTACAATAGGATGCTTAGATCTTCGGTATGCCCTTTTATCAGTAAGACCTTGTACGTAAGACTATATTAGTCTATAATATCATTTTGTCTTGATTCAAAAAAAAAAGTTTAATATGATTTTAACTTATACTGATCGTATGGAAATAACAAAACTTTGAAAATTTATTTTGTAATTTTCCGTGTATGTCTGTGTGTGTGTGTGTATTGATGCCATATGTTAGCATGTGCAAGTTTTTGTTTTCCCGAATGCATATATATATGGTTCTTGTTTTCTTTCCTGTGAAAAGCTGCATACATGATAATTCAGAGCCCCAATCCGGTAGCTTGATTTTTATTAAAAATATTGGGTTTGTTCCTTTTTTTTTTTTAATGACTGTAATTCTTCCTCGAGACTTCAATGTTTCGACCTTCTGATTTTCGAAAGCTTGTCTACAATTCTGAATGTCAGTAGATGTCTATATGCGTGTGTGTGTGTGTGTGAATCTGAAGTCTTCTGTTGATGATGATCAAAATCCATGATAAAAATGTGTGTGTGTGTGAGAACCTTTGCTTGCTGTACACACATACACACATGTGCATTATCAATTTCAAGCTTTGCCCACCAGAATTAATGGCTTATCGCCGGAAAGGAAGAGCTCAGTTGCTTTAATTTGAATCTGGAAAAAATATTATGATTTACATCATCATTAGCTAGTCAAATCCTTTTTCATGAGTGTTTCCTGAAAAACCACCGTTGAAAACACCCCTTTATTGACAATTTTGCCCTCGGACCAATCATTGTACTTTGAATATATTTTAATTAATGAATTGTTCATTTTTCATTATCATAATCTTTGCATGTTTTGTTATGATAAATTGTCCTCAGATAAATTATAGAAATTATCCTAAATGTCCATGACTGATCATCTGCGTATGGGCAAAGATGAAATAAGACCATTATGACTTTGAAATGTATAGAGATAGTGGTTAAAATCATTGACGATACTTGTAAGAATATAAAGTGCTAGACTGACCCACTGTAAAATAGCTCAATGGATTCGTGTCATGAGCCACTCTCACAAACAATTATGTCATTGTATTATTTGACTTGAGATCATCATGGAATTCTACATGAGAGTCGCTCAACTTTAACCTAATCAAAAATCACTTTTGACTAAGTGATAATAAATGCTATGTTCGGATTTAGTGGATTCTATGCAAATAAATGTGAATAGCCAATATAGGATTTGTCTCTCACATTAGTAAAGCGATATTGCTGGGCCCCTTGATAAGTGAGTTTGAGAAATGTATGGTTATACTGTGATGAAAAGTAGTTCCATATCTCTAGTCAGACTATTTAGAGATTGAGAAAGCAATGATTGAGAATATGAAGATGAATCAGGTCTCTAATACTTAAAATCTCAAGTCAGACCTTGCCTGGTTTTGATACACCAATTTAGAATTTTAAAATCTTGTAAGATTACATAATCACCCTCACTTTTTTTAAAACAAAAACCCTCTATCCCCTTGCCCGGCCAATAGAGTCGGGAAAATGGGCCGAACCCGTCGGATCGGCCCGATTAAGCCCGTTTAAATCAAGGGCCGGGACTATGATTTAGTATCAAAAAATGGAGTCAGAACTAAAAGGGCCGGCTCGTTTAGGCCCTCCAACTCTCTCTCTGGTTTTTTTTACTTTAAACATTCTTTATTCTTCTTATATTTTTTTACCGTTTATCTAATGTATTATATTATAACAACTTCCTCTTTTCCTTTAAATTGTAAAAGAAATCTTTTCAAGTCAAATACTTATTTTTAGTTATTGTATATGCTATATAAAGACAAACACAAGACACATACATATTTTTATTCCTTGAATCCTTATTCTTTCCAGTTTTAATATCAAACTTATTATGTTGTTTGCCAGATACAAACTACTTTTTAAAGACCAAAATTTAAAATATATTATTTTAACTTGATCTATTTGAATAAAGTGAAAATATGTTAAACATACATGTGACCCATGGGCCGACCCATGACCCGCGAGCTAGCCCATGACCGACAAATTTAGGTGTCAAACTGTAAAGTTGGGGAATGAATGTAAACCTTTATTCTATCATTTTATTTATTATATTAATAACATTTAAATATCTTCTTACTTCTAATTATAAATCATGTGACTACTACTGAAAACAATTTTCATATCCAACTTTGCCAAAGACCGAAAATGATGGTAGTGTTACGGATGAAATACTTGATATTTTTCATCTCCCTGAAGTAGAGCCTTCTGAACCAATTTCTAATGAAGCTTCGTCAAATTTAACTGTCCTTAAAATTAAAGATAGTGATGAAGAAAGAAGTTTATGTTATATGATTTGTGAACTTAAGTTTAAAACCTTCAAAGTATTTATTATTGTTGATGTAGTTATTTAAATAATTAGATATGACTTTCTATATTTTGAGTAAGGGAATTGTATTGGTGTTAAAATTAATGTTGCATTTTTTTTTTTAAAAAAAGCTAAACGGGCCTCAGGCCCGCGGGCCGGGCCTGAGAAAAGGGGGAATTTGGGACTCGGGGCCTAAACGGGCCGGCCCGTTTAGGCTCGAAGCCCTAGAGGGCCGGCCCTAATTCCCAACTCTACTGGCCAATGATCGTTGGAACTTCAGCAACCAAGTATATTTTTTTATTTCTGAAACAAAAGTAATCGACAAAAAAATTGAAGTAGTTATTTGGAAAAATAATAAAACTTGATAAAAAAAAATAAAGATCCTAACTTACACTTTAGTTAGGGCTTCAGGAGTGAAAGATGACAAAACCAATATTCATGTTTTAGAAACACCTTTAAGTAGTTAACTAACAACAGGGCAGCCAGGAATTGTAATATTAAGATACAGGAGCTAACAGTAAATTAAAGACATCTCCATAAATGCTTGGCCATTGGATAAAACATGTTTTTGGCTAGTAAAACGATAGATCAAGGATTAATGCAGCATGTCCTCATATACCCAGTGGCATAATCTGCTCAGTACGCAGGATCTGTCTGAGTTCTTCACGAGGCTCTTCCAGTGCATAATTAGCCAAGAAGTCAGCACTTCTGTTGCCTTCCGGATACGCGATCTATCTGCGAGTCCAGCTCCAACATTCGCATGAGCTCCACGAGGTTCGTCTGGACGCAAAAGCTGTAAGGCAAATAAGCAATAAATACCGGCAAGTGAAGTGAATCCATCTTTCCAACTATATGTGGGAAGACAGTGAAGACTCTTGCGAGAAAGAATGAGATCTTTTGAGTTCGGTGCATTCACTAACATCTAATCGGTTAGTGTTGCGAGAGATCCCACCGAATCATCAACTTTGATCAGATTGTGACATACCCGAAAGTTTAATGTCTTTAAATTTTGAAACTGAGACATGTCAGGTACTTCTTATGAATTAATTTACACTGTAAGTCACATATTCAAACATTTGCAAAAGCAAAAATTAAGATTATTTAATTAACAGCAACTATCAGGTTGCCCCAAAAAAGAAAAGAAAAGAGGCAACTATCAAGAAATATTATCTTTTGAATGGAATATTTCAGTCTTCCTTTGGTTTATCTAATCTTGTACTAGATCTTTGAAAAATCCCCTCCGCATCGACACAAGTCTATAGAAGATAGTAAAAAAAAATTCAGTGAGTGTTAAAGTAATTAATTCTTGATCTCTAAAAATATTATGGCTTGAGAAATTTGATCAAAGAAAAAGGAGAGAGAAAAGTACCTTAAACGGCTCTCCAATTTTAATAAAAGACTTTATATAACTTGAAGCATATTATTGAAAGATATCCCTCACAGTCAAGTAATCTCAAACTGTTGGGAAGATATGTCGGACTTCTTAAAAATTGGGTATTCCAAACAAGTATGAAGTTTGTTCATCCTCTGGCAGGTAAAACCATTCCACTTCACTTCTTTGTCAAGGTGATCAAATATTGTTCCTTCAATATCATTTCCTCCCTGTAGAGAAAATTCCAAAAGGTAACATTATTAGATATTTGATGCAATTTGCACAATTTAATGTCTATAAGGGAAAATATTAAATTTTTTACTCTTAGAGAAAATTCCACTTCACAATGTGCAAACGACCATTATCAGCAATAGTTATAAGGGATTTATCAACAAGAACTTCAATACAAAATGTTGTCCCATATTAACAAGCTCCTAGCAATAGTTTGGTACATGATGAGAAAAACTAAATTTTTGTTTAAATCATCTGAATGTGGCGAATAAGGTGAAGGTTGAAGCCCTGCAGTTAATTCAAATGCTAGGAGTTTGAAGGATTTATTTTTTTAACAATGTCAGAATTCTCTCGTGTCACATAAGATGTTGAGGATTGATTTGCTAATAAATAAATAAAAAAACTACAACTAAGTTTTGATCGAGTTGAAAGTTTAATAACTAAGCCATGTCAAATTGTAGTTAAGAGAATCAATCATAATTGGATTAAAAGTTAAACAACCAAAAGATTGTTCTTTTCTTTTTTTTCCTACATGTTAACAAAACACTAGTACGGTATTTTCCCGTCTGGTAATCTAGTGATGGTGGTATTTCTTTTAATGTTTTTGTTTAGATTTTTATTTTAGATACTACTGTTAAACCTTAACATAAGAGTCATTTAACTTTTTTTTAAAAGAATAAGAAATCTAAAAAAACTGATATATTTATTATTTTTTTCTAAACTAATTTGCATAATTTACAAGCTGATGCATAATCAATCTAATGATACACTTTATTATTTTAAAATATATATTATAATTAAGTAATTTATTTATATTTCTTAATTTCTATATTAAGGATCAATGTAATAATATTTTTAAGAAGTTATCTTTCATCATACTTTGTAGTCTCATCATGATCACTACTTGTTTTATTTTTCTTAATAAATAAAGGATAGCGTTTGGATAAACAAGCGCCACCCTCTTCTTTTAATATTTTTATCTATTTTGTTTTTTAACAACTATTTTACATTCAAATATCTCCTGTCATCAGGAAAATGCACAAACTATTTACAGAAAACCAACATTTGTCAATATTGAGTCAAATCATACACAACTTAGTACTACATATTATGTTATAATTTCTCGACACAGTTAAAATCTGTTTTAATTTTATGACAAACAACAACTAACCAATATAGTAAATATTGAGTCAAACCATATGCAATCTAGTATCACATATGTTACTACACTATTGTCAACTTGTTTAGTATAGTAGAAAACTAGAAACCTAAGCGAAACAATGAAGTAAAAGAATCAATCTATACCTAATAGTGCACTGTTTAAACAATAAGTGCACCACTCTTCGATAACTTCATCTATCTGATTGTCAGTGTACTCTTTGCAACGTGCATCATCATAATACTTCAAAATAATTAACACAACACATTAAATTAAAATCAACAAAAAAACAAATAATTCAAACTCAATTAAATTTTAAAACCATTTTAAAGTTGAAAGTAAAATTACATACCTCTTCAGGAATAAAAATTTGATCATGAGTAACCACATCCTTCAAAAATCTCATTACATAATACCCGCAATCATTATTGTTGGGTTGGAAAGGGCACTAAAAAGCCATCAAATAGTCATATAAAATTATGCATGCAAATACTTAATTTTCAATATTTAAGAAAGTTTTTATAAATACCTTAATTTTTTTCCAACGGTAGCTTTTTGCAGGGTCAGCAGTTTTAGAAAATTTTAAGCCTTCAGAATCTCGAAAGTCGTTCAATGCACTAAGAAAATGAAAACAAAGTAATTGTGGCTCTTGGAAAAAAAAAACAAAGAAAAACACACGCACATACAAACACACTCACCTATTAAACAACCTCAACATGTCTGGGCGATCCTCTGGTTGACCATTCCTTAGAGGATCCATATAATATATTAAGGGAGCAATAGGTGCCATAGGATTGATCACAATCAATATCCAGTGTCTCCTAAAATATTTTGCAAATTTTTTTTTGAACAGGTTATAAGTAGCCAACAGATTAAAAAACATCATACTATAAATTAAAAGAGACTACCATTAATTACTTACCCTGCATTGAAAGGTGCTAGGAACAACATATTAGGTTCTGCTTTTATAGTGAAGAACTGTTTAACTTGATTGGACTGATAGATGATGTCATTTGTCCCCTCATGTTGGCCTATTAGCTGGGGATTGATAAATGACAATTTTATCCTCCTCCCAGTGTCTATCAACATGTTATGGTACAAGTATCTTCATATAAAACAAACAATTATATTAGAACCAATAACGTTAAATTGATTATCAGTAATAAGGATGATAAGATACCTGATCCATATATTGATAGTTGTAGCACCAACCCATCTACGATTGAGGATGTCATTCAATTCTTCTTGTTCAAGATGATCAACGTAATTAGGCATACTGTAGATTTCATCTTCAAATTGTATGGTAATGCCATATCCTCCCCTATACAATCTCGGCATAATCAATCCCAAAGCATGGCGACTTGAGCCAAATTTTTTTGGACCTATTGTTGTAGTTGTGTTTTTCTTTTTTGCTACAGTTGTTGACCCCTTAGAATTGTTTCCAACCACTGTGATTTGTTTGCCCTTTGATTGTACAGGCTAAAAAATTATGAAATTAAGTTAGGAAGTTCTAAATATGCATATAGAAAATCATAACGAAGTTTAAATCAACCTCATTAGTATTATGCAGAACAGATGAGTGAGCTTGCTCCCATTCAGTCACTGATATACTATTTACGTTACTCCCACTTGTTCCTTTCTTTGATCTTTGCCCATCATGATGAGACTTTAGAACCCCTATAGGGTCGACATTGGATAGATAATCAGTACAAAAGTGATCACTTGCTTCATCAACCATGCACCGTTCAGTAATTTAATCCTTTCGGCCAAGTGAATAGTTAGATGAACTATAATGTGAAGGAGTAGATGTGAGAAATACATTTCAAGTTTATATAGTAAAACCAATTTTCCTTTGAAAATCTCGCAACTTTGTTGAGTCAACCACTTTGTTACAAGTCAACTTGAAGAACACACACAATTCAATGATGGCACCTCGCACTTTTTTTGGGTAAAATGGTTCGTATACGAACCGTTAGAAATTATGGATGAGCACATGACAATCGCAAGACTAAAGGCCCTTTTAACTTTAAGTGTTTCATTTATAAAAGATTTATTACATTTGACGAGCAACCCTCTGTAACTTTAATTCCATGTAAAAATTGACAAAAAGATTTTTCCTCTTTCCTCGATTGATAGTGTAAACTGTCAGAGGTAGATAAGCACCACCTCAGTTAGAACCGAAGACTACCTACCATGGTGTTTAAGATTGTGTTCTTAGAAAATAAAAAAAAAAAAAAACAGATCATGTAGCATTTTTGGATTTAATTCACTACCACTAATTCTTACATAATTTATTTCAAAGAAATGCTACTAAAGCCTATTTTTTTTGTAGTAGTGTATGCTTACCCATTGGAAAATGTATCTTCTTCTTCCATGAATAAAAATTTTGGTGTGGCTTAGTTCTCCTACAACACATGAAAGGGAAATTACAAACAAAATCCGGAATAACTAAATTAAGTCATGAAACGATAATTATTAGGAAGAAGAGGCTCACCTTGTCCTTTTCTTTGTGTTATCCGTCTTCCCTTTGTCACTAGTCCTGAACTTTCTCAGCAACTTCTTGGGTGGATGATTATAAGGAGAAGCTATAGCTCTTTGTTTCAGAGAATTTCTTGAAGTTAAATAAGACTTGAACTGCACATTCCCCATGTTTGTTTGCAACTTATCAACATAAACTCCGCACATACTTATGGAAATATCCGGTGAGTCACACGTAACTTGTATTTCCACTTCATTCCAATCCAAATCCAAAACCTTGTTAAGCCCTTCTAACTCTTGTTCAGAAAAATCAAGATTACCGAGAAACAATGCATGACCTTGTATATTAAAAATGTCCAAAAAAAGACCTTTAGGAACATCACTTTCTAGCCACGGCATTTTATTACAACCATTGATGCTTATAAAAGCTTCGAACAATCCTGCACTTCTTGTGTTTGTTTCCTTTGCAGCCTCGAATGCAATTACGACATGAGGGAAATTTCCACGAACACGAAAAGACAATGTGCTTCCTTCACTGTGATGGTCCAACCAATCAGGAAATATTGTTACTGGCATCCAAATTGCCACGCCAGTGCCCTTTTTGGCCTAATTTATCCAAAGAATAATAGAATAAGTAAAGAGAAAATCTCTATAAATATGATAAAAACAAAATCCTTAATAGGATATTCAAATACCATACCCCTAATGTTATGCACTGTGTTATTTTGCACAAAAAACGAAGGTTAATTAGTTACCCACGTAAGCAAATAATTAGTTCAACTGAGAAATGCATTGATTAGCTTGTACATGAATATGTGTAGAGATAGAAGAGAATGAAAATATCAAAAGCATTCTAAGGAATGGAAAACCAAACTAAAAAAAAAAAAAAATACCCTATTCCTTTTTATAATGAATTTTTAGCGTTATCACCAGAATCAAGGATAGACTTGATTAAAAGTCATTAATTAAGTAATTAGGTTTTTAATTTTACCTTTATTTAAAAGTCATGTATTGTACCTTTGGAAAATTGAAACAACTTGAAATCAGGGCAATATGAGAAATATGTAATAAATATCAATGCCTTATAAGCAGGGTAAAAAATTCCCCTTCTATATATATATATATATATATATATATCTTACAAATTAAATCACGATGGGTTGAAAAATTAATTTGGCAACGGATAAGGATGGATTGAAGAAAACCAAAAAAAAAGGCCGTCGGAAAAGAAGTGAATTGATGTTTTTTTTTGGTAGAAACTGAATAAATCAACACGGTAAGTGTAGATTACCCAATATCTATCTTCTCAATCAAACCCACTTAATTTGATTAGTCTTAAAAATAATAATAATAATAAGAAGAAGAAGAAGAAGAAGAAGAACAACAACAACAACAACAACAAGAAGCATGATGAAAACCTGAGACCATAAACGGCCTATCGATTCCTCAGTTAATGACGTGCAGTTCTCTGAGCGTATCGTTTGCAATGTTGATGGTAGCTCTGGTATGTCTCTTAGCTTCTTGCAGTCCCTCACATCGAGATCATCCAAATAAGCACACTCTTTAATGCACTTAGGGAGGGACTCAAAATCGTTCTGTCCAAGACATAAAGCTTGCACATTCTTAATACATGTAAGAATTATGTGAAGATCTTCATCTAACAGGCCACAACTCGAGAGATCCAATATCACTAAGCTTGGATAACTAAGAACAGATTCTTGGCTCTGATGTTGCATTGATTTCATCAAAGATTTCCTACCATCACGTTGCAGGCCCATCAATGCAAGTGTTTTAAGATTTTGCAACTTCAATAAGCTGTTTGGAAGCTCCCTAAGACTTTCGCAAGGGTGTATAATCAAATCTTGAAGCCCCGAAAGATTTCCAATGGACGGGGGAAGCTCTTTAATAGCAGAGCCTCCTTCTACAATAATACGTGCAAGTGAATCCATGTTTCCAACTACATGTGGGAAATACTCAAGACTCTTGCAATTAGTGAGTACAAGTTCTTGAAGAGATGGCATGTTCATTTTGCGTGGAAAGGTTTTAAGCTTGATGCAATCCCCAACATCTAATTGTATTAGCTTACTGAGATATGCCACAGAATCATGAACACTGATCAAATTACGACATTTGCCAAAGTTTAATGTTTTTAGATTTTGAAACTGAGACATATCAGGTATTTCTCTTATGAATTCGCACTCTGATAAATTCATAGATGTCACATATCCAAAACTCTGCAAAACAAAAATAAGATCAATTATATTTAGTTAACAGCAATATATAGTAAGAAAATATATATTATC
Organism: Vachellia collinsii; assembly: GCA_006871305.1. Classification (NCBI taxonomy): domain Eukaryota; kingdom Viridiplantae; phylum Streptophyta; class Magnoliopsida; order Fabales; family Fabaceae; genus Vachellia; species Vachellia collinsii. The sequence goes on from QFDD01000907.1 coordinate 10,731, forward strand.
TTATGAATAAAATATTCTAATACAGGGATAATTAAAAGTAAATTATTTTTTATTCCAAGAAGAACATTATGGCTCGAGAAATGTGATGAAAGGAAAAGGAGTGAAAGCAGTACCTGGAGTGGCTCTTCAAATTTGAAAAGACTTCTACATAACTTGAAGCAAACTAGTTTTGGGGGAGAAAACTCTAGAGGTAAAGTCATAGAAGGATATCCCTCCCAATCAAGCAATCTCAAACTATTGGGAAGATACTTAGGAGTTGTTAAAAATTTGGTATTTCGAATGATGAGAATCCTAAGATTATTCATCTTCTCAAAACCTAAACCATTCCACTTCACTTCTTCTTGTTGAGGTGGATCAAGTATTATTCCTTCAATATCATTTTCTCCCTACGGTACAAGTTCAGAAAAGTGACAGTTAGATATTTGCTAAATTAGCACTCTATGATATAAGAAAATTGATAATTTTTTATTCTTACTAAATTTTTATGCAGCACATTGATCACATCTTCATAATAGCATAACCTGCTACGTCTACCAGGATTTGAGGGCACCTCTCGCCTAACAATCTCTTTACCCATTTTTTTTATCACATCATGCATGCGCAAGTGAGCAATATCACCAGCAATAGTTAAGAGAGATTTATCAACAAGAACTTCAATATAAAACCTTGTCCCATAATAACAAGAACCTAGTATTTCTTCAACAAATTCCAACGTCTCTCCTGTAAAGAAACAAGCAATGTCCAGGAAAACACGTTTAGCACCATCTTGTAAGGAATCATAGCTTATCTTTAGTATATGATGAATTGTTCTTTTTGGGATTTGATCATATTGCTTCAATGTATCTCTCCATTCCTCAATGCTTTTATGTGCCAAATTGGAGCCGATTAATTTTAAAGCCAAAGGAAGGCCATAAACATACTGTATAACATGAATGCACATATTTTTGTAACCTTTTGGAGGTTGGTTCATACGAAAGGCATGCCAACAAAAGAGTTCAAGAGAGTAATGCTCATTTAACTCTTTCATTTCATATGTTTTTTTAATATTGCGTGCAATAAGCAATTGCTTGTTTCGTGTTGTTATAATGACCTTGCTTCCACAACCAAACCAATCACACCCTCCTGCAAGTTTTTCTAATTGGTCAACTTCTTCAACATCATCAAGAACCAACAAAACCTTTTTGTGGGAGAGTCTATGTTTGATTTTTGATATTCCTTCATCAACACTGCTAAACTTCATCTTTTTTCCCTCAAGAATTGCCGACAGAAGTGTTTGTTGAAGGTGAACAACACCATGATATTTCTTTGATGTTTCTCGGACATCAAACAAAAAACAAGCACCTTCAAAATGGTAGAAGATTGAGTTATAGATAGCTTTTGCAAGGGTTGTTTTGCCAATTCCACCAATTCCATGTATCCCCAGCATACAAACACTATCATGAGTGTCATTCAAAAGTGATAACACTTCTTCTTCGCGAGGCTCAAGTCCAACGATGTGATCAACATTATGCAAGCGTTTAGGAGGCAGCCTCGTAAATGCATCTTCAACAATACTTTCAATAAATCCACATTCGTTTCTAGTAAAAAGATAAGTAACTTTTTACTGTGAAGACGATTTCGTAAAAACGCTCAGTAATATTTTTATGTTAATTAATTTTCTCTAATTAATTATTAATTACTTTAAAAGTAAAAAACTATAATCACCCTTATGTCTTAGTTTGTCTAAATTACAGAAATATTTTCTGTATTTCAATCCATCCAACTATTAGTTAACAGTTAAGTTTGATTTTTAAACTTTTGTTTTGATTGAAATACTGCTCTCTAGCATAAGAATTATTTAAACATCTATATTTACTAAAAAATAGTTTTAGTACAAATATTTTGAAACTTTCTATATGTATAAACTTTATTAATTTTGATTATATTATACCAATTTTTTAAGTCTGAATTAACTTAATTATTTAAGCTTCTGTCCAAATATAATACAGATATTAAATGTAAAGTCTTCGAAAAAAATTTCATATATAATATATATTAGGTATTTAGTACTATGAAGGGCAAATTAGTAAATAAAACGTACTTTACCACAAATTGTTTTACTCTTATTTTCAAATTTAGTGAGCAGAAGATTTTCAGAAAATAATTTAAGAAAACGTACCCATCTTCGAAAAGCCATGCCGATTGCAAGCTAGCAGCTTCAAACAAAGCGGACCTCCATTTTTGCAGTTTCTCCAAGTTGTTTCTCAACCTATGCTCATGACTAGCCATGGCTTCTCCAAAGCTATTTCTCTGATACTGAATATCCATCGGATCCACCTTATAAAAGACGGGCATAACCACCTGGTTCTTCTCCTCCTTGCACCACATGATGTGAGCCAGTTCATCAAGGCACCAAGTGGAAGTGGCATAGTTTGCAGAGAACACAATAATGGAAATCCTCGATTTCTCAATGGCTTTAAGAAGTGCAGGTGCGATTCGTTCCCCTTTACCGAGCTTCTTGTCATCAATGAAGGCGTTGATTCCTTTCTTGTGCAAAGCATCATAGAGATTCACGGTGAAGGATTTGCGAGTATCTTCACCTCTAAAACTCAGGAACACATCATATCTAAACTTGCTTTTGCTGCTAAAGCCGAAGGATGATGTTTGCATAGCCATGGCTGGGATAACCAGGCCAAGCTACTTGCACGACTAAGGGAAATTTTTGTTGTTCATATGCAAATTAATTTTACAACTAAGAAGCCACACAGGTTTCTTTGACCATATCAAAACGAGAATGCTTTGTGCCTAAAAGATGCCCCACTACTTTCTACGAAACTGATGATAAGATAGGACCATTTCGACCGGCAGGCCACAAAGGAAAAAAAAAACAAAAACTGATAGAACGTCACGATCAAGGGGCTAAAAAATAATCAATGGGAAGGGTGAGGGTATTGGAAATTAATTATAAAAAGAAAATAATTATAAGAACCTAATTCAAAATGAAGGAAATTTATAAGGAGAAATTTAACTAATTGGGTGAGGGTATTGGAAATTAACTATACTTATCAGTTTTTCCAAGTGAAAACGCAATGTTTCAATCATTTATTACACTTGTAATGCGAACCAAAATATTTATAAATTTATTCACTATCTCAACAATTTCATGCTACTTGTTTTCTGTTTCCGAAACCAAAAATGGCCTCATAGATTTATGCAATTCTCTGCCCTTTTATTTAGGCCCCCGCAGCCTTGATGGCAGCTCTTATGTCATGTCCCATCGATTGAATTACATATTTTTAATCTTTTTTTATAAACTTATTAGCATGATGATACATTTTCAGTATGGAAGTATAGGAATAGAGGAGTATGATATAAAATAATATTACCCACTTGATTTTTTTAAAGATTAAATAAGTTAAAGAAATTGTTTAATTATAACATATATATATATATATATATTCTGAAATACTCATTTAAATTATTAGATTGTATTTCAATTTATAAGTGATCAGGAAAATTATTTTAAAGAAAAATGAAAACTATATCAATTTATTTAGCTTCTTAATATCTTAAAAAAGTCAATTGACTTTTGTATTAAATCTCAATGGGAGGGGTGGAGGTAGTATATTATTTCCGGGAACATATGTGGATTACATATCTGTCCAACACAAACGCAAGGATTGGAATACATATATGTACAAACACAAAACTATATTTTTATCATCAACACAACACACAAACCTATATTTTTACCGTTACCGGCTAGCTTGATTTGAGCAGCTTGCCTTCCATGCCCCATAAGATTTTCATCATCCAACTCAGCTTCATATGCCATTTAATTGCACAATTCATTTATTTGTAACTACCCAAAGGCCTTGATATATATTCAGTTGCATTGCACCCACCTACCTGAAGACCTTCCACAAACTCGTCCTCATCATGGCCACTTTTCTCCTTTCCCAAAACTCAGAAATAGTTGCTTCACATAAGTATATATATTGTCTTAAGGATTTGCCATTGAAGCCATCTCTGAAACCATTAAGTCTTGAAGGCCAGGACATTTCCATGCTGCCATGCTTTTGCCATTTAATTTGGAGCCCATAACTTTCAATGCCAAAGGAAGGCCTTGTGCATAACTCACCACAATTTTGGACATTTCTTCATACTCCTCTGGAGGTTTGTCCATGTGGAAGGCATACCGAGAGAAAAGCTCGATAGAGTCATCATTATTTAGCTCCTTCATTTCATATTCTTTATCAACAACACCTTCAATCAGTAGTTGCTTATTTCTTGTTGTTATAATGACTTTGCCGCCATTTCCACACCACTCACGACCTCCCATAAGTTGTTCTAATTGTTCCATCTTATCCACATCATCAAGAACAAGAAGAAATCTCCTACGGCATAGCCTCTGCTTTATCTTGAAGATCCCTTCATCAACACTTCTTAACTTGATCTTTTTCTTCTCATTAAGGATCTCTAACAGAAGTGTCTTTTGAAGACGTACCATGCCTTTGCATCGTTTTTGAGCTTCTCTGATGTCAGAAAGAAAACAAGCATCTTCAAACTGGTGGACAATTGAATTGTATGCAGCTTTTGCAAGCGTCGTTTTGCCGACTCCTGCAGTTCCATGAATTCCTATAATGGACACAGTCTCGAGATGTGACGTCACATCTTTTATGCAAGTGTCGAGTCCAACTATGTGCTCCCCAATATGTAATTGTTTAGGCGGTAACTTGGAAAATGCCTCTTCAACAATCTTCTCAACAAAGTCATATTCAGATCTACACATAATGAACGCATTAAGGCTTCTTTATCAGCATCAAAATTCAAGGATAAATCAAGTCATTTCCTTTTCATCATTTTATCAAACTCAAAGCTGAAAACAAAACCTGAGTTAAAATCATAATGCTTATACACTTTGAGTATAAGACACTTCCAAACAAATCTTTTCTCTCTATCGTTCACATATAAAAATGGAGAACGGTACTTACCCGTGATCAAAATGCCATCCGGACAAATCGGCGGCTTCCTTCAAAGCCGACTTCCATTTCTGAACCCGTTCGTCTCCGAAGATCTGTTGATGAGCAACCATGGCTTCTTCATACTTATTTTTCTGATGCCGAACAACCGTTGGTTCTATTTTGTAGAAGATCGGCAAGACCACTTGCTTCCTCCTCCTCCTGCACTTCATAATCTTGACGAGCTCATCAAGGCAATCAGCAAAAGAAGCATAATCCTCAGAGAACACAAGAACAGAAACCTTTGATTTTTCTATTGCTCTAAGAGGATCGTCATTAGGTGATGCCAGAACTTGTTCCCTTTTCCTCAGTTTCTTGGGGTCGATGAAGATTTTGTCGATTCCTTTCTGGCGCAAAGCATCGCAGAGAGTGGTAGTGAATGTTGATTCGCATGTGAAATTCAGAAAAACTTCGTAGTTAATGGAAGTTGATCCGCCCAAGGAGGATCCAGAAGATGATGGCTCTTGATTTGGAATCATCATAACTAAAAGAAAGAGGTATTGGACTTGGAAGGATGTGAGCCAATTCAAATATCTATTCCTCCTAACTTATAAAATAAGTGATTTTCAATTTATTTTATACGGATAATGAAAAATCTTAAATATCATTAACTACAACAGAAAATTTAACAACTTTTCAACTTTATCCTTATTTAGTATGTACGATAATATGAGTAAAGTTAACACGTAATAAATAAAAGATAAAATTGTATAGAGAAATACTTACATACTCCCGAAGTGTCACGTCATTCATGCTCTGTCCAATGAGAATATTCCAAGCGTCCTCTATTGTGGATCTCATATCCCATAAATTTCTCTTAATTATTCATCTTTTTCCATAATAAATATATATTGTAATGGGTTATGGAAAAATGAAAATAATTAGGAGAAATTTATGGGATATGGGATCATAATATATGATATTTGGAACATTTTCATTGGGCAGAGCATGAATGACGTGGCACTCCGAGAGTATGTAAGTATTTCTCAAATTGTATATTTACATAAAAATTAATAGGGTGACTTTTAAATGAGATCAAATAAAACTTTATCTCACTAATTTATAAATATGATCATTACAACTGAAGGCCTTACGAAAATTTCATGGAAGGTGCCTTCCCTCTCGCTATGACTTTCTCCGCTCCTTCGCAATTAATGTGTGATAACACTGTTGAAAAAAAAAAGAGTCAAATTTTCACTTATCACCGAAAAAAAGAAGTCAGATTTTTCACTCATCGATGAAACTCCCAAGAAGTTTAGAAAAGACGGGGAAATTCCATTAAAAAAAAGACAAGAAAACGTTTATTTAATATTTTATCCATGTATTTCTTTTTCAAAAAAAGAAAATTGGAATTGGTCCCTGTAATTTAAATTTCAAAAGGAAAATTACAATTAAATTTTAAAAAGTTTCATTGTATTAAAATTAGGCATAAAAATATTTTAAAATATTAATTATAAATATAAATACAATTGCTTCGATTTTAAATAATGAGAAGTGAGTTTTGTGCCTGGATAAGAATCAGGGAAGAAGCAATTGAGGGAAACATTGGCGGACGATGCTTGAACGAGTAGGCGCACAATCCTAGGTTGGGTAATAGTGTGGCATATGCACATGGACAGATACCATAAAGGGAAAAACCATCTCTATGTATTTCTATATTTTTCTATAATTTTTAATTTAGTACCTATATCTTTTCTCTCTCTCTATCCACTAGGAAGAAGAAATATTCATATTTAATACTTGATCTTATTTCAAACGGGATTACTTTCTAGAAAAAGATACTTATGTTTAGTAAAAAAAAATGTACTATTTAATCAGGAGATTACTTATAAAGGAAATTAATATTTGTTGATATCCCAAGAATAACAGACAAGGAGGGATTCAAACATAATTGATAACATCAAAATTTTTGGATTTAGTGGTACAATATGTGCTTTTTGTAGTACTAAATTTGGAATTTAATCCCACCTTAGATAAGATACCTTTCATCGATCTATACTAAAAAAAGATAATTTACGACTATTAATTAATTTTTTATGAATAATGTTGGAAACCGAAACTTAAAAATAGGGGGGAAAATCTATTCTCAAGTTCAATTTTATATTTCTAGAGTGTCAACTTAAATTCAATCATAATTAGGCTATGTTAAGGTACATTAATGTGGAACCAATATGGATAGATTGAAAAAATATTATAAATTGAAGAGACAAAATTAATTGATTAAGATGTTATATTTAAGATCAAATTCAGCCCTAACAATTAATTGTATATTAAGAGGCAGTAATATATATATATGTATATATTCCCTTTTGCATTATTTTATTTCCCACTCAAAAGGCTTGGCATTCTTCCAAATATCTCATAATTACGTCAATTCCAAATAAAAAGCCATACCCATTACGATGTCTTCCAGAATTTTATCGGGGGATCACATAGGGATGTCCAATATTTTTTTTTTTTTTGCCAGAATAGCATAATAACATATTAATTTTTTATATTATGTCTTTTATTATATAAACTATGTATATGGCAGGAAATTTGAAAGCTGCACTATTTTATTGATATACTCCCCTGGTCTTCTTTATAATTCACCTTTTAGCATATTTCGCAGAGAGACTTTAGGGTAAGGTGTGGCAATCAATTTATATAATTGTACGATAATGTGAGCGATTGGAAGTTACAAGACATTAACTGAGAATAAACAGTCCGTTATATACGATATCACTAAAAATGAAATCGAAGAACATTTTTAGGAGTCCATGCATGGGCATGTTGATCCACATGGCATGGCATGATCAAAACAATGAACTATTTTAACAATTTTACCAAGGTTCTATAATAAATGCTGTTAAGAGATGATAAACATCAGTTAACTATGATAACGCATTAAGAAAATGAAACCATTGGTCACATTGGAATTAACAAACGGTTGGAAAGCAAATATAATATTTGATGCCTAATAATACAAAAATCTCCAAATTAACTTTCCTATTGGAAAAAACGTTTTCTTTTTTTCCATGAATTAAATTTTTGGCGTCGCTTAATTCTCCTACAACACATGGATGCGAAAAAAAAATTTGACAATAATAAAAATTAAAAGTCGTGAAACGATAATTAATTGGTGGGAAAGAGATCAGAGGCCTACCTCGTCCCTTTCTTTGTGCCATTCATCTTCCCTTTATCAGCAGTTTTAAACTTTCTCAGGATCTTCTTGGGTGGTTCATTAGGAGGAAAAGCTATGGCCTTTCGTTTCAGTGAAGTTGAGAGCAAAGGAGGCTTGAACTGCACATTCTCCATGTTTGTTTTCTTCTTATCAACATAAAGTCCACAGTTAACTAAGGCTATGTCTTGTGTGCGACATTTAACTTGTATTTCCAAATCGTTCCAATCCAATTTAAGAGACTTGTTAAGTCCCTCCATTTCTTCTTCTGTAAATTCGCCTAGCAGATCAGCGAAAAACACATGGCCTTCATTAACATAAGAAGCAAAAATACGGCCTCTTTCCATTTCCATAGGAAAATTACATTCAACCCATGGCATTTTTTGACTTCCATTGATGCTCATAAAAACATCGAAGTTGTATCTCATACTTTTGTTTGCCTTTACCGTCTCAAATGCTACGACCACATGAGGGAGACTTCTTCCCCGAACCCGAAAAGACAATGTTCCATCTTTGCAGTAATGGTCGAACCAATTAGGAAATGTTGTTGTTGCTGGCATCCAGATCGCCATGCGATCGCAATTTACCACCTAATTGATCAAAACCATGGCTAGAGAAATGAAATGAATAGATAATTGTTTCATAGAAACTAGAAAATGTATTGAATTGTTTGATTTAGTTATATATGCACAACTTTATATATTTTCAGTTCAATATCTAAGCACTCGTTAATCCATTCTAATATTCTCTGTGCTATTTCATTTGTTCCTTGTCTAGTCTCAGAGGGCTTAGGTCCACAATATTCTTTTCTTCTTGTTTTTTTGGTATGTCATTGATTGAATAGCTCTAATACTATATTGAATTGTTTTTATTTTATTATATGTTGAAGTTTTCTTTCTATCAAATTACTTAAGGGGAGCGGATTTCCTTAGAATCATTCTCCACAGTATTTCTTCAGAATCACATCTCCATCCTTATATTATGTAATGGATAGTTCATATTTAATATTTTATAAAATTCTTATTATAATAATTTATGAGTTAAAAAATTTGTTATCTTGTATATATTGCAGTTATAAATTATGCAAATCATATTTTAGTCTTTAATCTATTCTAATTAAATGTGAAATGAAAAATTACCAATAACCATTGTACCACTCAAAAAAATAATGTTGAGAATAACACAAAAGACACAGAAGAATGAGAACAAAAAAAAACCTGAGACCATAAATGGCCTGAAGACTCCGGAGTTAATGATGAGCAATTCTCTGCAGTTATATACCCTAACTTCGATGGCAACTCTGGTATGTCTCTAAGTCTTTTGCAATTACTCACTTCTAGTTTCCACATATGAACACACTCCTTGATGCACTCAGGAAGGGACGTAAAATCATTCCCTGATAGATTCAAGTATCCCACATTCTGAAAACATTTCAGACTTGCGTGAACATCTTCATCCAACAGACCACAATTTTGAAGTTCCAAGGTATCTAAGTTGGTGCAGTTAATAATTGGTGCTTTGCTCTCTTGCATTAATTTCATCAAACATTTTCTCCCATGAGGTTTTATGCCTCCTAATAGAAGCATTCCAAGATTACGCAATGTCAATAAGCTGTTTGGCAGCTCCCTAAGACTTGTGCAGGATTTTAAACTTAAAATAGAAAGCCTTGGGAGATTTCCAATAGAAGATGGGAGCTCATTTATAGCACTGCCTTCTGCCAAAATTCGCCTTAGATATTCCATGTCTCCCACGATATGTGGGAAGTAGCCAAGACTCTTGCAATTACTGAGATTAAACTCTTGAAGAGATGGCAACTTGATTTCATGTGGAAAGCTTGTAAGCTTGATGCATTCGCTAAAGTCTAATCCAATGAGCTTACTCAGAGACCCCACAGAATCGTGAACTTTGATCAAATTGGGACATTCACGGAAACTCAATTCTTTTAAATTTTGAAATCGAGACATATCAGGTATTTCGGTTATGAATTCACACTCTGAGAAATTCAAGTATTTCAAGTGTTCAAACCTCTGCAAAATAAAAGCTAGATTACTTAATTAACTGTTGAAATAATTCATTCTTGATTCTTCCAATGAAAAGTTACCATTGGAGAAATTTGACCAAAGAATAAAGAATGAAAAGATTGTACCTGGAATGGTTCCTCCAAGCTTAAAGGACTTCGACACATCTTGAGGCAAACTAGTTTTGAAGGAGAAAAATCTTGTGGTAAATTTATAGAAGGATATCCCTGCCAATCAAGTAATATTATACTATTTGGAAGATGCTCAAGACATGTTAAAAATTGGGTGTTGCGAACAATGATAATTTTAAGATTAATCATCTTCTCAAAGACTAATCCACTACACTTCACTTCTTCTTGCTGTGGTGGATCAAGTATTATTCCTTCAATATTGTTGCTTCCCTGTAATCGAAACCCATGGATGTAACATTGTTAGATATGCCTAAATTAGACAATTGATTCTTTGTGAATACTACATGTAGAAGAAAATATATTCCCAGAATTAGAATCTTACTGAATTTTCATGTAGTACTCTGAGAACATCTTTATAATACCATAATCGACTCCGTTTGCCAGGATCCAATGGTGCTTCTTGCCTAACAATCTCTCTACCCATTTGTTGTATGAGATCATGCATGTACAAATAACCAGTATTGTCAATAGAAATCAGAGACTTATCAACAAGAACTTCGATATAAAACCTTGCCCCACAATTACAAGCTTCTAGAATTGCTTCAACAAATTCCAATCGCCCCTCTTTAAAGAAACAAGCAATATCCAAGAAAATATACTTTGCACCATCTTGTAAGCAATCATAGCTTATTTTTAGCACATGATGAATTGTTTTTTCTGGGATCTCATCATATTTCTTCAATATAGATCTCCACTCCTCAATTCTTTTATGTGCCAAATTGGAACCCATTAATTTTAAAGCTAGAGGAAGGCCATGCACATGCCTTATAACATGACTAGACATATTTTCATAGTGTTTTGGGGGATTGCTCATACCAAAGGCGTACCAGCAAAAGAGTTCAAGAGAGTAAAGCCGATTTAGCTTCTTCACTTCATATGTTTTTTTAACATTACGTGCAATTAGCAATTGCTTATTTCTGGTTGTTATAATGATCTTGCTCCCACAACCAAACCAATCACATCCACCCGCAAGCCGTTCTAACTGCTCAACCTCATCAACATCATCAAGAACCAACAAAATCTTTTTGCGACAGAGTCTATGTTTTATTATGGATATTCCTTCATCCACACTACCAAACTTCATCCTCTTCTCTTCAAGAATCTCCGATAGAAGTTTCTGTTGAAGGTGAACAAGGCCCTTGTATTTCTTTGATGCTTCTTTGACATCAAACAAAAAACATGAACCTTCAAATTGGTAGAAGATTGAATTATAGAGAGCTTTTGCAAGGGTTGTTTTGCCAATTCCACCAGTTCCATAGATACCCAACATACAAACACGATCATTAGATTTATTCAAAAGTAACATCATCTCGTCTATGCGAGGCTCAAGTCCAACCATATGATCAGTGTTTTGGAAGCGTTTAGGAGGCAGCTTAGCACACACGTCTTCGACAATCCTTTCAATAAACTTGACTTCATTTCTAAAGAATCACAAATTCTGGTTTTAGTTTCTTGTCACTCAAGCTAAATGCCTTTTTTTAAATATCAAACATAAAATTTGTCCCAGATTACAGCATATATAAAACATGAACAGTATGATTTATTTGTTCAATTCAATAAAATGTAAAAGAAGACATTTCTTTTTTATTCGAAAAGCTAATCGATTTGTACTCATATATCAACATGCAGAATAGTACTGCATTCCAAAGTAGATTATTATACGTAGAATAGGAACTGGATTCTTAATCTTTTAGAAGAAAATGCCGCAAACCCCAATATCAAAAGATTGTCTGCTTAATAACATATTTTCTACTGAATTTCTCAGAAATGTCACATGCTCACTTTTGAATTTCACTCATCCAACAATGATCATAATAGCAATTACTAAATGAAATATTATTTTATAATTTAAATTATTGAAGTTAAAAATTAAATTAAAAATATTTATATTAAAAACCGTAAATTTTAAAGGATAAAAAAATACTTCAAAATATAAGATTCTTTATAGAGATTGAGCTTTGAATTGCAAGGACAACACTATTCAATAGTATGTTAAATCATCAGCAACCACTAATAGATTATTTGAAAAACATCAGCATAAGGAACTTAGACAGAGCCTACCCATCATCAAAGAGCCATGCTGATGATGATCTTGCGGCTTCAAACAAAGCTGACCTCCATTTTATCACTCTGTCTGCGTCATCTCTGAACCTATCTTCAAGAGCAGCCATGGCTTCCTGAAAGCTATTTCTCTGATACTGAACATCCAACAGATCCACCTTGTAGAAGATAGGCATAACAAGCTGGTTCTTCTGTTTCTTACACCAAATGATGTGGGCGAGTTCCTCTAGGCACCATGTGGAAGTAGCATAGTTCCTAGAGAACACAATAATGGAAATTCTTGATCTCTCAATGGCTTTAAGAAGCGTAGGTGAGATCTCTTCCCCTTTCCCAAGCTTCTTGTCGTCAATGAAGGCGTTGATTCCCTTTCGACGCAAAGCTTCGTAGAGGAAGACAGTGAAGGAGTGGCGAGTATCCTCACCTCTGAAACTCAGAAAAACGTCATATCTATACTTAGTTTCGCTGGTGAAATTAAAAGAAGATGGTGAGGCCACTTGAATCGCCATATTTAGGTTCTGAGGTTTGAGACTAAAGTTTTGATCCTTAAAGATGGAAGGAGAGCTGCAGTCCATCGATATCATAGGCGTGTTGTGATATATGATATCTCCCAAGTCTATGGTGAAGTTGCGGAACCAAATAATAAATAATTAGTTGACTAAAATATAAATGGTTGAAAATTTATATGTAAATATCTTTTCAGTTATTTAACTCTAACGTCTTAGTATGAATTGTTGATATTTTTGTATCATTGTTATTTTGAAATTAAAATTAATATAACATTATTTGACAATGTTTTTTTATATTTAAAATTTCAATCTACAGTTGTTATGTGGCTCTTTTTTTGTTTTTGAAATGTATATTTTGACTTTCAAACTTACCTATGAGAACTTGTGAACTTTTCATATTATTCTAGAAATTGAGAGACGTGGCAATTCTTATTAATTGAGATATTTTTTGTAGTTAAAAATTTTTAGGTGCAACATGATCATTTTCCATTTAAACTTAATTTTTTGTTCGGATAAGTAGACTGAAATGAAATTTCAGATTGTTTTGTGATCTATAGATTTATATTTTACTGATATATTATTGATATGCACACCCGCACACTTCTCTATATATAACGTACATTACAGAGGGAACGAATGATCCTTGTTGTAAGTCATTATCAGGTGGCCGAGGTGTATTTTTTTCAAGCCAGTTCCTGTTTAATGTTTTATTCAATGTTTTTATATAGCTTTTCAGGATGTGAATTTTATGTTTTAAATACAGTAAATTTGAAATTTTCACTCATTGACTAAAAAAGCAAAGAAACTTTCGCCCATTTTCAAAATAAGTTAATAATTTAACCGTCTCTTATTGATTTTGATGGAACTTGTAGAAATATCCTATGATAAAAATTGGATACAATATTTAATTTCAAATTTTCTAAAGCAATGTGAATGGTGCACGTTTATTATTCCTTTATTCGTTCAATAATTTCGACTCAAAAGGCATCACATTCTTCCGAATCCAATGCAAATTCATGCATATGTCAATTTCAAATAAAGAGCCATACTATTCTGGATCATCTTCCACCGAATCGTATTCGTTCGTTTCCTTTGCATTATCTATGTGCTTGAGTTGGGAAAAAAGTGAGGAAAGGAGAAAATTAAGCAAGAAAAAGGGAGGGGGAAAATTATATTTTCCCTATTTGGATAAGTAGAAAAAAGTGAGAGGAACAGAAGATTCGGGAAATAGTAACACGTGGGACTCAGGTTTTTCTCTGCATGTTGTCTCTTACTAAAATTTGGAGATTTTGAAGGAAAAAAAACTCTCCTTTCATTTAGTTTCAATGCATGTGTGTGTGTGTGTGATGTTATATATTCTCAAATTTTGAATTATTTTAGAATTATTGTACAAAAATTCAAAAAATGCTTTTTAAAAGAGGTATATTTGATAAAATAATTATAAATTAAGACTAAAATTAAATTTATATTTAATTTCATATTATACTATATTATGGAAATTATATAAATAAATATGGTAAAATAATAAATTTTATTATTTATGAATATTTTTCTAAAAATTGTAAGATTATTATTGTTCATTTGAAATTACCTACTTTTCTCTCTCTCTTATTTTCTCTTGTTTGGTCAAGCGCAAGGACAGAAAATCACTTGTCCTTCTGTTCCCTTTTTTAATAACCCTTTTGGTAAGTGATAACTTTATTTTATTTTAAGGCAACAGCTCAATTTTGATCATCTAAGGGTTTTAGTTTGATCTCTTATGCTTAAAACGTCATTTTAATTAATACTCTAATCCTAATACAATAGTCTCAGCATTAGAAAATATTGATATTGTTACCTGAAAAAAAAAACAGAGAAAATATCGATATCACAATTTTAAATACAGACATCACATTATTATATACTAACATAACATTATATTCTTTTTTGAAAAAGAATATACTAATCATTTTTCAAAAAAAAAAATCCTTTTTAGTTAATTAATTAACAATGGGGCAACAATTGTGGCATTGAGAGTTTTTTATTTTTTTTATATATGTGGTATTGAGAGTTAATAGTAAAGAAATCTCCAAAAATGTTTGCCCATAATTGGATAAACCGTCTTGTACCACGAATGGATAACTTGGTGTCGTCATCTTCTCCTACAATTCATGAAAGGAAAACAAAATTAATAATAAGCAAAAGCCTTAAAATATTTAAATGAGAGTCAGTAGAACAAAGTATATATTCTCACTTTGTCCCTTGCTTGAGTCTTCCTTTATCAGCAGCCTTGAAACTTCTCAGGAGCTTCTTGGCTGATTCATTAAGAGGAGAAGCTATGGCTTTTCGTTTCAGTGAAGCTCTTGAAGCATTCATGGAAAAAACCCTAGGAGACACGAAGTGAATATTCTCCATGTTTGTCTGCTGCTTATCCATATAAATACCACACTTAACTATGGAAATATCTGGTGAGCTCCACATAACTTGTATGTCCACATCATTCCAATCCAATTCCAGAAACTTATGAAGCCCTTCCAACTTTTCTTCCCTAAAATATTGAAGCATGTCAAACAAAAACACCTGATCTTGCCTCCCAAAAAAAGAAAACACACTTTCAGGGTCATAAGGATCGTCAAATGACATTTTACGACCATTGATTCTCATAAAAACTCGGAAGAAGTGACTCTTTCTTGTCTTTGCCTTCCCTGATTCAAATGCGACAAGGAGACGACGAAAACTTTTCCCACGAACATGAAGAGATAATGTGTCTCCTTTACAGCAACAGTCGAACCAATCAGGAAATGTTGTTGCCGGCATAATTATGGCCACATCACAGTCCTCTTTCGCCTGCTTTATCTGAACAGTAGTATAGAGCCCGCAGATGTTTTCTTTCAGATTTAGATCCAACAAACATAACAATACTTTCAATTTATAGTTGTTCAAAGATATCGAATAACTTAATGCCCCCCTTCATATATATCGTAATGTTTTCAATGTGATCTTTCCAGCCTTCCATAATACAAATGAATATTAATTATTCAACATAACAGAATGTTGAAACACTGATAAGAGAAAGAGTATTGGTGTTAAGTGGGTTAATGAGTAACAAGCATCACCATGCACAGTCAATCTAATTTGAACGGTTTAATTAAACCTTTTCTACTTTTATTTCTTAAAAATGAATTACTTTACTGCCTACAAAATCTAAAATATAAATAATACCTTAACTGTCGATATAAAAAATGATTTTCATTTTAAAATTGTTAGTTAAAAATTTTATATTTAGGCCGTTGAAATGATATTGAGATGGTGCAAATCTCACTGTAACGGTGAACGCCATGATGCTCATTTTTACGATGAGCATACCGAAACTATTTCTCACTGATAAGAAGTATGAGCACCAAAATTGGGTCCCACCAATAAGAAGCTCTAATTATAACATGATTTCTAGAAGTTTCATACCTTCATCATGACAAATAAAAATTTTCAAAGGCTACACGAGAAATACCTGAGACCATAAACGGCCTGATGACTCATTTGTTAATGATTGGCAATTCTCTGCCACTACTTCGAACAACGTTGGTGGTAGCTCAGGAATGTGTCTCAGCCTCTTGCAGTTACTTATTCCTAGTGTCCTTAGATTAGCACACTCCTTAATGCACTCAGGAAGGGACACGAAATCATTGCTTGTAAGAGACAGCCCTTGGACATTCTTGAAACATTTCAGAGTCAGGTCAACATCTTCATCCAAAAGTCCACAGTCTCCGAGATCCAAGAATAAATTTGTGCAATTTATAACTGTTTCGCTCTCCTGCATTAATTTCTTCAAAGATTTTCTTCCATTAGGTTGAAGGCTTCCCAACCCAAGGAAGCTAAGATTTTGCAGCTTCAATAAGCTGTTTGGAAGCTCCCTAAGACTTCTGCAAGACTGTATAAATAAAGATTGAAGTCTTAATAGATTTCCAATGGAAGGTGGAAGCTCTTTAATAGCAGAGCCACCTGCATTAATATCTGTAAGTGCATCCATCTTTCCAATTATATGTGGGAAGTAGTCAAGTCTCTTGCAATCACTAAGAGTAAGCCTTTGAAGAGATTCCATCTTGATTTCACTTGGGAAGCTTTCAAGTTTAGTGCATTCACCAACATCTAATGCGATTAGCTTACAGAGAGATCCAACCGAATCGTGAACTTTGATCAGATTGCGACATTCGTGAAAGCTTAATGTTTTTAGATTTTGAAAAAGAGACATATCAGGTACTTCTCTTATAAAATCACACTGTGAGAAATTCATATATGTCACAAATTCAAACTTCTGCAAAACCAAAAAAAACTAGGATTATTTAATTAACCGAAACTATCTGGAAACACTATCTTTTGAATGGAAAATTCCAGTACAAGGAATGTTAAAGTATTCTTGATTCTTAGAAGTATATTATGGCTCTCTCAAGGAATTTAATCAAAGAAAAAAGAGTGGAAAAAAGTACCTGGAATGGCTCTTCCAATTTGAAAAGACTTCTATATAGCTTGAAGCAAACTAGTTTTGGAGGAGAAAAATGTGGTGGTAAAGTTATAGAAGGATATCCCTCCCAATCAAGTAATCTCAAACTATTAGGAAGATACTTGGGACTAGTTAAAAATTGAGCATTTCGAACTATGAGAATCCGGAGATTATTCATCTTCTTAAAGATTAAACCATTCACCTTCACTTTTTCTTTTTGAGGTGGATCAAGTATTATTCCTTCAATATCATTTCCTCCCTATAATACAAGTTAAAAAAAAAGTACCATCATAAGATTATTTGTCAAATTTGCACAATTTAATGCATACAGGGGAATAGACAAATTTTGGAGTCTTACTGTATCTTTACGCAGCACATTAAGCACATCTTTGTAATACCATAACCTACTACGTTTACCAAGATTTGAGGGTGCTTCTTGTTTAACAATCTCCTTACCCATATGTTGTATTAGATCATGCATCTGTAAGCGGCCAGTATTATCAATAGTTATCAGAGATTTATCAACAAGAACTTCAATATAAAACCTTGTCCCATAATGACAAGCTCCTAGAATGTCTTCAACAAATTCCAATGTCTCCTTTTTAAGGAAACAAGCAATGTCAAGGAAAATATGCTTGGCACCATCTTGTAAGCAATCGTAACTTATTTTGAGTACCTCATGTGTTGTTCTTCTTGAGATTTGATTATATTTTTTCAATGTGTATCTCCATTCCTCTATGTTTCTATGTGCCAAATTGGAGCCTATCAATTTTAAAGCCAAAGGAAGGCCACGCACAAAACTTGTAACACCAATGGATATCCTTTTGTAGCCTTTTGGAGGTCGGCCCATACCAAAGGCATGCCAAGAAAAGAGTTCAAGAGAGTAACGCTCATTTAGCTCCATCACTTCATATGTTTTTTCAACATTTCGTGCAATTAGCAATTGTTTGTTTCTTGTTGTTATAATGATCTTGCTTCCAAAACCAAACCAATCACACCCTCCTGCAAGTCGTTCCAACTGTTCAACCTCATCAACATCATCAAGAACCAACAAAACCTTCTTGTGAGAGAGTCTATGTTTTATTTTTGATATTCCTTCGTCAACACTCCCAAACTTCATCTTCTTTTCCTCAAGAATTTCTGATAGAAGTGTTTGTTGAAGGTGAACAATACCTTTATATTTCTTTGATTCTTCCCGGACATCAAACAAAAAGCAAGCACCTTCAAAATGGTAGAATATTGAATTATAGACAGCTTTTGCAAGCGTAGTTTTGCCCATTCCACCAGTTCCATGAATCCCCAACATACAAACTCTATCATTGGATTGGTTTAAAAGTGAAATCACTTCTTCCCTGTGAGGCTCAAGCCCAACAATATAATCAATGTTATGGGAGTGTTTAGGAGGCAGCTTAGCATACGCATGTTCCACAATACTTTCAATGAATACACCTTCGTCGTATCTACAAAAGGGAAACTTAACTTTTAATTACTATGAAGATGATTTTCTCAAAATGTTAATCTGTTTTATATTTTTTATTCACATCTATCATCATATATTTTTCAATACAGAGTCCTATTTGATTCTTTGAAGATGACCTCAAAATATAAATTAGCTCTGAAAGGTTTTCATCGCTTCACTGTATATGTGTTTGATTTCTTTGAAATTATAAAATATTTGCTGCTTCAATTATATCATTTAAGTAAATCCAAAAGTAATCATAAATAAACAAAAAAGTCAAAATTGTTATGAATTTGAGGGAATGAAAATAGAGAAAGAGAGAAAAATAGAGCAATGAGATTAGCTCTTCTTTATTATCTTCAGGATATGCCTTATATTTATAGGCATGGATGTACATTGTTAGGATATATTATAATCAAATATAAATAATCAGGAATAATCATCAGATATGGACATCCAAACAGAAAGATATTTATAACACTCCCCCTTGGATGTCCATTGCTAAACATGTGCCTCATCAAAAAAACTCCAACTAAGAAAAACCCAATGGGATAAAAACCTAGTAGAAGAAAAAAGAGTACACAGTTTATTGATACACTTCCTAATGCTGCCTCATTAAAAACCTTT
>QFDD01000908.1:0-35673 GCA_006871305.1 Vachellia collinsii
CCAAAAAAAAAAAAAAATGCCTTGACCCAAGTGTAAACAAAAAGACATGGCAATACAAAGTTTAAATAAGCAAGAAACCAGCACCCTGCCTATTTGACAACATAGAGGATCAAGTTACCTGCAAATCACTAGTCAAGTCTTTCACGTTATCTTCTGAGAGTTTTTTCTCCTGTACGAAAAATAGTAACAAAATGATTAATAAATCATTGGAAAAGAGGCAACCAAGGTCAGGAAACAATTAGTGAAGAGAGAAATGAAAGGAGAGGAAATTTAAACCTTCTCAAGTTTTTCATAAGCTTTCAGTGCATCTCTTCTTATATTCCTCAGAGCAACCTACAAAGGACAAACAATAGATCAAGTTCAAACATTCAAATGAAAGTTATATATGACCAAGATTTAGCCAAAACATTTGTCCTATAAGCATCGTAGATCTAACACTTGAATAATATAAATCTCAAATTCAGTTCTTCAATGACTGCAAATTTATTATTCATCCAGTTATAATTTTCGGCAAGAATAGAAGGAAAAAAAAAATTTGAAGTAAAAACCACACTTTCAATTCAAAAACTTGGATTATGTTAATTCCCTCTGAACCCTTGAGAAAAGTCACAAGAAGTTTCATCCTGAATTTGGCAAAAACCAAGAGCAAGTTATAATCTCAAAGTTTAGGTATTATTACAAATGTACCTTCCCTTCTTCAGTTTGTTTAGCCACTAATTTTGATAGTTCCTGGAAAGTAAACCAATCATTAGATTATACTTTGAATTATTCCAATAAAGAGGATAATCAGGTGAATTAAACAACCCTATGGGAATTATCGCCTGGACTATCAAGTAAACTTCTCACAGAGAACTCTTCTTCCTTATTATGGCTAGGCAAGAGGGGATGCCATAAGATTTTTTTCATTAACTAAAGCAGAAATGATAATCAATTATGAATATTACTCAGTTTGTGAAAGATAGAAAATATAACCTAGATACTACAGATTCAAGGGAATGGAAAAATACCTTCCTTCTTTCTGCTGTCAATGGTGGAATACTCAATCGTATCACTTCTCCATCATTATTTGGAGTCATGCCAACATCAGAACTGACTATGGCTTTCTCAATAGCCTTCAGGCTGAAAAACACATTAAAGGCAACACTAATAACCAAGATTTTGTTCCCAAAAACATATTAAGTGCAAGATCAAGATACCATAAATACACATTCTGCCGGCCCAAAGATTTGCAGTCAACTATAGTAATATGCTTGACACGAGACTTGCACATAGGGGAAAAAACCGGATATGTTAGGCTAAAGACAACAGCATGCTGCATGTATAGTAGCACGCAGAAGTCAGAACACATTTATAGGATCATTTTGATGACTCCAATTTCCTCCACCTCTTTTAGTTTATGACTATAACTCACCTTGATTTGTCATACGGCTGTACCAAAAGAGAACTGGCATCTGGAGTGCTAATTTGAGCAATGCTCTTCAAGCTAACTGGCGTTCCATAATATTCCACCTACAAGCACATAACAAAACCACTCATTTACAGGACTAAAGTATAAAAAAATTAAATTTAGATATTCATTGCAAAAATTGATGCCTCGCCTATATAACAAAGTATAGTAAAAGTTTCCTTTGTTGTAAGTCAAATCAGGCTGCATGTGTTACTCAAACGGCAAATAATGTTTTCTTTGATAACTTTTGGCCACATAACTTCATTAGTTGCATGAAAGAACGATGTAAAAATAAGATGAAAGATTAACAAACAACAGCAAACCTAGCTGAACTAATTGGTGTATCCAAGAACTGGGGAAAAGAAAAGTGGATAGTACGACACAGGATTCAGGATAATGATGAGGTAGATGGCGAGATTGAATAGGCTTAAGAACAATTAGATTGCATCTTAGAGGAAGGGAAATCTGATCGGCTTAGCTTGACTTATAAAGGAGAGCTTGGGACCGGAAAACAGAAACGTCTGATAGATTCTAACAGTCGCAGAGATTTGAGTTATCCAGCCCCACAAAACTACATGATTCTCAATCAAATGCAAGAGATTCATCAAAAACAAACCGCGGAGTCAACACTTTTTTTTTTACCACAGTTGGTGTACTTAATAACATTTCCATGCATTTTCTAGAAAGGATGGTATTTAATAATAAGCAACGCCATAAGCCAGCTCTCACACTCGTACCTCTATTTTGTCAAGCATAGCTGGGTTTGCTCTCCCTGTCCTTATAGAATTGAAATTTGCACGAACAGTTTCTATAGTCCTTTCCATCCGAGTTGTCTAGGACAAATCGTAAAGAGACACTGTCAGTGTAACCATCACGATACAGCAGAAGTGGTGACTTCTATCACGGAATTCAATCAATTTAACCACAGTATATTTTAAAATCAATCTTCACGAATACACTCACAACATCTTTCTCAATGGAGGCCTTCTCAGCTTCTATTTCTTCAATAGTGGCGGCCCTCACAATTCCAGTCCTGGAAATACCAAAAAAGGATCGATAAAAAAGATTAACGAGACACACCCCAATCATCGCACTGCTCATTGACTGTAGAGAAGAACGATGAGCTCACCTCTGCAACGACCTCCTCGGAACAATGAGTCTGCTAGAAAATCTACAGGGAGCACCGAGCTTAAGAGTCATGTCGCTTGCAGCAGAGCTCCACGACAACTCCCTGGAATACTTAACGCAGTTCGAGATTCCATGAAAAGATTCTGCAGAATTTGTTAAAACGAAGTCATTTTCGCAATTGAAGAGAGTGCGCATTACTGTACAACAAGAACACGCACCTCTAAAGGGTACGGGGGTTCTAGAAGGGTTTTGCTGGGGACTGACGATGGACCGGACGAGGTTAGCAGGAGAGAAGGATGTTGCCATGCGAGCTCGGACGATTGACCCGGATGAATGTTCGCAGAAGGATAATCTGTGGATAAGAAATTTCTCTTGGCAAAAAAAAAAAAAAAAGATAAGAAATTTCTGGTCTTTTCAATCTGACTTCTCCGTTTTTTTTTTCCCTCATCTTTGATCCATTACATTTCCAAGTTTACCTCGGAAGGTCTTTTTGCCTAAGGCTTCTTTTTTGTTGGGCCAACTCGTTTTAAGGTGTATAATAAAAAATAAAGTTCAGCTTTCTTGTTTTTTAACTCAGATATTAAATGTATACATTTTTTTTTTCAAGAATTTAAATTTTGATTTAAAACTTTAATAAAAACTAAGTCAACCAATATTTACAGTTAAATCCAACCCGATATCGATTTTTTCCAACCTTTTCATTTCATTTCTTTCTTCTTCTTTTTTTCCCCACCCTTTCACCAATGCCTCTGCCCTGACAACACCCGAATCCGGTTGTGGTGAGTGAGTCTCTCAACAATAATTTCTGCATATGTTTTGACTTGAACTTGAGACTCTGCTTAAAAGGAGCCGGGCTATTTACCACTTCGATCAACTCGCTTTGGTAACATTTTCTTTTCTTTTCCACTGGATTGCTCTTCCAAGAGAAGCCCAATAAGCATGGGATTATGGTGTCATGGGCCTTTGAAATCCATATGGATCTTGTTAAAGGCAGCTGTGACCTCTTGGGCCTTGGTTTTTGAAGTAGAGACAGGCCTGTCTAACCCATACGCCGTCCCTTGTGTGGCTTTTTTGTTGTTTTCTTTCTTTGTTTTTTTTTTTGGACTCAGTTTGAAAGTGTAAACAGCAGGGTTGAGTTCCTCAAAACAAACTGATCCCACGATATGATAAATTAATATTTAAATTTTCAATAAAAAAAATATTTATATTTAGTGTTTGGTAGTACCCATGGTTAACTTTAGTTAAAAAAATGATTGTGGAAAAAAATAATTGTATGTTTTTGTAGTGAACTGCTTGTCACTGGGTCCATGGAGTCGATATTGTTTGGTGGCTTTTGAGTGACGAGTGAAGCATCCGATATTTATGATTAGGTTATTTTGAGTCTGTCCAAGTTTGTTGGTGAGAAATTTTCAAGAAGCCTGCGCGGATGAGAGGTGCATGAGTGGGGAACCAACAGCCATTGGTAATAGTGAAAATGTTTTTTATTGTTTAAACAAGAGATTTTGATTTTGAATTCATATGAATGAAAAAAAATAAAAAGTCTTTTGAAGAACCGCCATTAATTGAATGCAATGATGCTCAAGTATAGTACTTCCTGCTACAGCCATATAAAAACAAAGAGGTGCATGAGTGGGGTGAGGTGAGGACAGCCAGTCTGAGTAAGAATAGGAAGCCCGAGACTTGTTAACAAAACTTACCCTGTTAATTAATGCAGGTACTTGTTACCTAATGGCTTCTCATTGGATGCTTATTCTAAGGAGAGTCTGCTTCCTCTTTTGGTAAAGCCGAGTCCCATCTAAGCTTCCTACACACACACACACACACACAAACAAACACCATTCATCTCAACACCCATGTGGGCCTCCCATCACACGTAACTCATATATCAACCCTTGATCATGTACAAACTCGATCGAGCCCTTCCATTAATGTGTTTTCTTGAAAGAAGCATGTTGTCCATCCAATAAGAGGGCGCTGCTTGCGTTTCATTCCATTCACCTGTATCTATATTCCATGCGATATCAGTTCCTTGTTCGTTATCCCGCTATCTTAATTATAATTGCAACTATACTCATTCAGTCGATTAATTGACGTGACGTGGTGGTGGACATTTCTGCTGACCGACCAACAAATCAAAGCTGTACCATCAAACGTTCAACACAAGGGAGTTAACTACCGTAAATTAGAGCCGACCTCTCTTCACTACTGGCTCCCATAGCGACACTTGACCTAGGAATTAAAGAAACAAAGCACCAAGGTCTGATTTTGAAAAGAAGGGAAGCATTTAGCTGGCTGTGGTTGGTAACTCCATTGAAAGAGGCGTACACACTTTGATGCCATCTTCTGACAATCTTATTTACTGTTGCTGAGCTATCATTGAAGGAGCCCAGCCAGGCACAGCATTCACATTTGATGTGCCCTTCCCTTTTCCTGACACACTCAGCACCACATCTACCACTCTGTTGTACATGCACATATATACTTGTTCCTTATTTATCCAACTACCTACTCATCAAAAACACAACTAGAAACATCAATCATACACGACTCCCTTTTCTTTTCAGGCTCACAATCATCATTAAAATCCCACATATCATGCTTCCTAAAAAATCAAGAACACAAAAAAATGCTTTTATTTTACAAACTGTTGTTCACACACATATATATACTGCTTCATAATACATCTAAATATTTTAAAATATATATAATTTAAAGTAGTTTGTTTATCTTCTTTAATTTCATAAAAAAAGATTAACTTAGACTTATATTAAAAATCAGATTGGTAGTGTATATTATCAAAGTGTGTGTATGTGGACGGCTGGGGACAAATATCAATGCTGCATGCATGCAGACACATCTGGGATATATTGCAGAGACCGTATCTTTTGTCATGTCCTGTATTCCACGACAAGCCCCATGTTTGTTCATATGCTGCATTTTCACACTTTCCACCATAATATGATATCAAATGCTTCCCATTGATTATAACAGCTCCATGCTGCCTTCTGTATTTTAAGTCTGTTTTTTCTCCCTGTCTTATCTCTTGTCACACTCCTTCTAATGTATTTTCTTCGGCGTGAAGAAAAATTGAAGAATCACAGTTCATGATCTCTGAAATAGTACGCGTTATTATTATTAGCATTGTTACTGTAACACTTATTTCATATCGATACATTAACTATGCACCTTACAGTCAGAACTGTTAGACATACTAGCCAATACAAGTATAATATAAGTATATGCAAGTAAATTATAATTAAACGAAAGGTCAAAATGAGCGGGAGAATAGGAAGAGGAATGTGGCTTTATGACCCAGAGCTCTCGAGTGCGCGCCTGTGGGGACGTTTCATTTGCAATGCTATGCATGCTTTATGAAAAGAAGAAGAAGAAGCTATAAATGCTTGATGCTTCACTCCTGCCTGGGTTTGGGCTGGATTGAGACAGAGCGCACGTACTTTCTTAATTAGAACATCTAGATTGCGACTAATAATGTGTAATTTTTTTTCCATCCATCGTACCAGCTAGCCACTTAATTTCGTTTTAAAAAAGGGGCCAGGCATTTTTCATAAGCCATGTATTTATAAAATATCAAGAGAACAACATGAAATAATATGTTAGGATGTCTAAGTGCAGGCAGGCAGACGAATTGGTGTAGAAAGTCCCATGTCAAATATAAATGAGTTTAATAGATAGTACATATATAATTAAGTGGAGTGGCCTCGTAAACTTAAGATTTATAAAATTTTGAGTTAAGATGTGAGGCGTCTTTCCTGATCTTAAAAGTTTTGCTCTCCTGCGTTCACTATATGAGATGCAATTCAATTACATAATTTCGACGAAAAGGAGTGACTTCTGTGTGGACAGTTGAAGGAATTTAATGGGTCGTACATGTGCAGTACCCTAAGGTACATAATATTTGGTCACCGGAAGATCCGTTGCTTGAAGTAGTTGCAACCTTTTCTTGGAGCACTTCCTTTTTCACGGACTGGCTAAGTTAGCTAGTATACCCACAGAGTATTAGTATTTAATTAGACAAACAGAGACTAGACTAACATTTCAATGATTTCAAGTTTGTCTGTCAATAATTTTCAAAATCACTTTTATGTAAATCGAGGTAAAATTTTTCTCATATACTTATCTCAGATTGTATGCAATCACTTTTGAAAAATTAATTTCAAATAAACTAGAAGCTAAACATCAAGAGATGGTCTTGGATGACAGCGCGGGGCATCATGTATTAATACAAATAATTGAAGCGAGTCGATGCTTAGGAGATAATGGCAGTGCGTGGGGTAGAGTAGTGTAGAGTGAGAGTAAAAGAAGAAAGTGACGGAATGGAGAGAAAGTTGCCATTTTAGGGGGAATCTCTGACACACAGACAAACTAAAATCCATGAATATGGAGGATGTTGGTAGTATATATAGTCCACATTTTGTTGCTTTCCTCCATCCTCCAACCAACATATATAATTCACATCTATCCTCGTTGCTGGTTGCGATTTGTAGTATCAGTTGCCAGTCCCACCAAAGATTCCCCTCAAACCATGTTCCATCCACCAACACCAACACCTTCTTCCTTTTTAACCTCCAATCTCCCACAATTATTTATACTATGATTAAGGTAATGTCAACATGTCTGAGCTGTTTTACTTTTAAATAAACAAATGGGCATCCAGATGTGGGAAGCCTTACAGAGCCAGTATAATTAATAAGGAGGAGAGGATAAAAGTGGCAATACATAAAGTGAAGAAGCTGTGGTGGCCCAAACATCTCAAGATTGGAAAACAAGGAAAGATAATTCACCACGTACGTATGGCATGGGAAGCTCTAACCAAAGCTGATGAAAGTCACGCCCAAAGGGCCTTGATTAATTAAATGCAGCTAGCTTACATACAAGACCGAAGAGAGACACGTGGCGTACATGCGGGAAGGGTGCACCGGGATTCGACGCAACTCGTGGTGGGATGGATACAAGTTAATCATGTCACTCACTTAACTCACGTGCTCGGGTTAACAGGAGTACTCTGTGAACTGATGTGAGTAGCGTAATTAATGTAATGTGAGTGGGTTTGACTTTAGAAGACCATATAGGTTGAGAGAGGAGAGAGTGAAGACGCATGGGGAAGTAAGTGATTAAATGGTGTGCAGCGGATAAACATACGAGTCCCGTGAAGCAAGCTGCGACTGCCAAACTTGAATACTCGAATGGAGCTCATAAGTAGCAGCAACAACCACTGATGAGAGGCAGAGCCAAAGAGCCAATGGAACTCAGTAAAGTCACGCTGGAGATCTTCTCCAAACTCGAGCAGAAATGGCTCTCTCGCTGCGAAACCACCAACAAAACCCGCATTCTCAGCATTGACGGCGGAGGAACCACTGCTGTAGTTGCCGGCGCCGCCCTGGTTCGCCTCGAGGACCAGATCCGTCTCCAGACCTGCAACCCCCAAGCTCAAATCGCCGACTTCTTTGACATCATTGCCGGGACCGGCATTGGTGCCATCCTCGCGGCCATGATCACTGCCGACGACGGCTCCGGCAGGCCCCTCTATAGTGCAAGAGATGCCGTGCGAGTCATCACACAGAGGAATTCTGAATTCTTTAAGCCCAAACTCCTCGGAGTTCTCCGCTGGCGTCGTATATTTTCTTCCAAGAGCATGGACAAGGTGGTGAAGGAAGTGTTCCGGAGAACAGTGGACGGACGACTGTTGACCTTGAAGGACACGTGTAAGCCCCTGCTCATACCCTGCTTCGACCTCAAGAGTGCAGCCCCGTTCGTGTTCTCGAGGGCAGACGCGTCCGAGTCGCCCAGTTTCAACTTTGACCTTTGGAAAGTATGTCGCGCCACATCAGCCACGCCTAGCCTCTTCAAGCCTTTTCAGCTGACCTCCGTCGACGGAAAGACTTCCTGCCGCGCCATCGACGGTGGGCTGGTGATGAACAACCCGACGGCGGCGGCCGTGACTCACGTGCTGCACAACAAGCGTGATTTTCCGTCGGCGAAGGGCGTGGGAGATCTCTTGGTCCTCTCCATAGGCAATGGGACGTCGATCATGGGAGCCTCAGGAAGGAAGGTGAGTGAAAAGGAGGAGACATTGTGTTCGATGTCGTCGATAGTTGACATTGTGGTGGATGGTGTGTCGGAAACCATTGACCAAATGCTGGGGAATGCCTTCTGTTGGAACCGTACCGATTATGTAAGACTGCAGGTACAACATTAACGAACTGAAATCCCTCCTAGTCTCACTGATTCGTGTTTTGATTTTGGCAATCGTTTTCTGAGGTTGGAATGATGGATGGTTGGCAGGCGCTGGGTTTGGGGAGTGGAGAGGAGGTGCTGAAGGAGAAAGGCGTGGAGTCGTTGCCGTTTGGCGGGAAGCGGTTACTGAAAGAGAGTAACGGACACAGAATCGATAGCTTTGTGCAGCGTCTTGTGGCTTCGGGAAAGACCAACCTGCCGCCGCCTTGTGCTGCCAACAACGCAACCGCCGTTAGCCCTATTTGCGGCGGCAGTTAGTTCCTTATTTCTCCGTCTGTTCTCTTTGGATCATGATGGTGTCAACTTGATTGTATCCAAAGTTTCCCTTGTTGCTTTTACCATGTCATTAGTCACAGTCAACTAGCACTTGATAGGAACCAGCAGCAATGATTAACGTACCAATTAGCATCATGATGGATTTAAGGAAGGAAAAGGCCAGAGTAAATACCAATTAATTAAGAAGGTTACGAAAACTAAGGGAATTGGCTAATGAAAACAGAGGTAACATCCGAAATTCATGTATACCTACGTATGGATACACCTTTGGAAAAAGGTTTCTAAAAAAAGTAAGAGGAGTGACGCGTGTTATAGAAATGAATGGATTGTGAGTGCGGCGCAATAATACTGAGTGTACTGTTGGGAACCCAAGATCGGAAACACCACCTGCAAGAGCCCGTTGAGATGTTTCCACACTTCTAATGTGACGGGCGAAGCATAATTTCTGCCCTCCAATGCTCAGTAACAAGAACAGCCCAACCATTTTTTTATGTACAATGGATTGCCACCTCAGTTTTCATCGCTTTTCAGACGCCAAATTGCAGAACCGCTGGCAACAGCAAATCTTCCCATGCAAGAAAAGGGAATGGTTCTCGCGTCACATGGCCAGATAGGGTTGATTTGGATCAGTTCTTGCCTTCCACTGTTATTTATTAGCCTTGGCATCAGAAGTGTGCGTTTGTCTCCTTCTAAGATGAGTGGTTTCACAGTTTTGGAAGCGAAATTTCCTTCACGGACTTGTATGATATAGCGTAATTAAATCACTGATAGAATAAAGTACTAGGGAATTTTTATTTTTTTTTAGAACAGTGTGTTCTATATTGGAATTTTGGATCAAAGAAGAGCATCTTGTTTATTCGCGTAAAAAATTCCGAAGGGCTAAAATGTTTCTCTATTTCTGATAGGCCTGACAGAGAATAACAA
This sequence comes from Vachellia collinsii, assembly GCA_006871305.1. Classification (NCBI taxonomy): domain Eukaryota; kingdom Viridiplantae; phylum Streptophyta; class Magnoliopsida; order Fabales; family Fabaceae; genus Vachellia; species Vachellia collinsii. Next base: position 10,031 of record QFDD01000908.1, read on the forward strand.
TAACATGCTTTACTGGAAGAACTAACTTTGTGGCTTTGTTTTTGACAAAGAAAAAACATTTTTTTGCCAACCCAAAAAAAAAAAAAACTTTTTAGCTTTGCCTTCAATAGAAAATGAATGCCGTCCGTTTCAAAGGAAAAAGGGAGTTTTTTTTGCCAGTGAAAAAGGAGTTATGCATCATGCAATATCCACAACCACAACACAAAAGGAGGAACGGCCAGTCATGAACGTCACTCATTATTGACACAAAACTGTCAGTAAAACAAAAAGAAATTTCATTTAAAAAAAACTGTCAAATCAATTTTTTAATTGAAATAAAGATATGTATCTTATGGGGGGGAAAAGTTAAGGTCGCTACAATTATCATCGCATCTCATTCAATATGTGTGTTGTTCTTGGGGGTAAAAATTGAGAAAATACTGAATATTCTGGGCATATTTCTTTTCATCCGTCCACGTTCAATGATCTAAACTGAGATAAATTTTGTGGGGCCAATGTCAAGACACGTTGGGAGGGCAGGTTGTTCTCAAACTTTAGCGTCTAATAATGGTTCAACCGCAATTCATCCCTCTCTAACTCTTCTGGAGCTAGCATATATGGCAACGCACCTCTCAGTCTTTGATGGTCCTTCTTCTGCTACATTATTTCAGCGATGGCGCAGCAGTAAAGTTTGATGCCACCATACCCCAAAGGAACAAAAATAAAATGCATATGCCCGTCACTCTTGTTTCTCTCTTGCGGCCTTTTTGGTGAGTGCGAGACTGTTTCCGAGTTTGGTGGAAGTAGATCTATGCACAGCCCCATCTCATTATCATTAATTGGGTGGACATGACACTGACCAACACCATGTTCACAGCTTCAATTAACAATATGCGTTTCCCATCATTTGATGTGGACGGCTTCACTGTCACGGTGTTTGGAATCTAAATTACGAGTTCCATTTCAGGAGTGGGGGACCTCGGCCATTTCTTGGGTTTTAATTCTAGCTACTCATGGAGGTCCAATATCGTATCCAATCCATTTCCGGAAAGAGGTAGCCAAGATGATGATGAATGCGAGGCCAAGCCTCTCTGTTTTTCTTCATTTTGTGGGGATCCTTTTAATGAATATTTATTTGTTCGGCTCCTTTGTCATCTACCTTAATGCATAATCGTCCTGTGTATGATTCCCACACTAAGCATTACATTTTTAGACACAAGGATATATTCAGTTTGTTTTTCCATCAAAATAGTTTGATAAGAATCCACCTAATGTTATATATCTTTAATCATTTGACTCTCTTGTATTCCAATGCCATGAGAATAAAACTTGCCTAACAACGTCAGATATGTACAACAAGTGGTAACATTTATCCGCTTTCTTCGCTCTGCATTTGTACCAGTCCCTCAGATATTTTCCAAGTATCATTCTGGTCAATTTCACATGCTAATAAAAATAAAATCACATTTATCTGAAGCATTGAGCTTGAATTGTAAATATGAATGCGAAAAAAAGAAAAGAAAAGAAAATTACATTAAAATTAAAGACTTGCATAAACCGTGACAATCACACCACAATTTTTTCCTCCCCGACAAAAACTAAAGGATCGAAATTTGGCAACAAGAAAATGCCACCAAGGGTACCATACCCATCCTTGATGACAACTTTTAAACAACCACACCTGCAAGATGGTAAGAGAACAAAAGATAGACATCACCTCAACTAAAATTAATCACGCGCCAATTTGGCCTTCCGTTAAAATATTGAATTTCCGACAATCTTCCCCTGTTTATGTTTAAATACCCCAAAATTGATTTTCTTCCCGTTTGTTGAGGAATTTCCAACAACATAATTGAAGAGCTTCCTCATTTTCATCTCGCGACAGGGGAAGCGCAAGCAGAATCGTCTTTGCTAGACCAGCTTTCCTTAATCCGACACGCTTGCATTGGCCGCTCGATCTCAAAACATTCTGCAGCTTCCTTCTTCAGTAGTGAACAATATCTTCCAAATGTCTCTAAACTAATTTGAAGTCTGAAATCTATGCTCAACAGAAAGTTCATCTCCAACCTGTTTAACTCAGACGTGCTTAACCCTCCAACTTTTGCATAGTAAGCATTGTTAAAGAATCTGCAAAACCACGCAAAGAGAATGCAATTTTAGACTCAGCACCAAACTTTCCACTTCAAGAAACAACAAACATTTTCAATAGCAAATAGATAAAATAATTGTTACATATCAAACTTGCACTTACGCGTCATCCATAAATTTTGCTGCTAGCATTATGCTAGTAATCAGAAGCCTATGCACATTAAGTGAAGTCAGTTTGGCTTCTGTGCGCTGAAGGTATCTATCAACATAGATGTGTGCAACAGCAAAGCAGGAGGGGCTGCAGGCCGAGTACTTGAAGATCCGATCAACGTACTTACGGACACTTAGAGTTGGTGCTCTTAAACCATGAAACATAGTAACAAAATCTTTTAAATGATTTTCCTCTAATAGCTCTTCATTTCTCAAAACTGATCTCTCGAGAAGCGAAGAGACTAGTGATAAAACACGTGGAACGCCTACAACTCTTTTCCCCAATTGTTTAAGCCCCAATGAAAGGTATAAATCAGAGCTTATGTTCTCACTTTCGAGCGCTTGTGTCCCCATATGCAAGCTGCAGAGCAATGAAGGAAGGTCAAGTCCAAAATTGGAAATGATATATCTTGTGATGTTCAATCGCATAAGAATGCAAGATGATTCTGGAATACAAGTCCTGTTCTCCATTATGAAAAGATTTGAAAGAACCGATATAAGTATAGTTCAAGCCAATATGTCCCGAAGTTGAATTAGATCTGAGTAAACAACAATACATACAAGACAGAAACGGATTATTCCTTTTGCTCTCGTGTCTTAGACCGATCCAACTTCAAGGGCTCGAGTCCACTCTATTTCAATCATTTTCTATCCCTCAACTCTCAAGCATTACAAACTTTCTGGACAGAAAATCATGCAATCGCAGCCGTCACTCCAGAAAAGAAATAGATACCCAGTTAATTTATCCATACGAATCACCCCACTATGACCATATCTCGCAGAATCAGCTCCATATCTCCAAATGAGCGGGAAAGACCCCGTGATTTACTTAATTAAGCTACGTGTCTAATCCCCATTACCAAATAACCGTACAGTGGAAAAATAACATCTCCGCAAACTTAAACCTCTCCAACCCAGAAAAATGAAAAACAAAAGAAATAAATGCAAGCTCGTCGGCAAAATGAACAAGAAAATCAGAATTAAAAAGCCACGCGTAACAAAACCAGGCCAACAGAGAAACATATATATATATATATCTGGATCCAGTAAACAAAGCAGGGAGAAAAATTTTCATTGCAATTGGTAAAGCAAACAGTGTAGGAGCTACACAGGTGAGAGAGAAACTAACAGAGTTAAAGGAAGACTAGAGCGCGGTGCTGGGGGTTGCTTCTACATAAGGGCAAGGCGCGACGGTGGAAACCTGAATAGAGGGAAATAGAAATAGAAATCATGATTTGCGCAGACATCATTATTGGCGCTCAAGGATTGAGAAGCAAATACTTTATTTAAAACGAAAATGAAAAAAAAATAATTTGACAAACTAACGAGAAGGGAGGGCTAGAGATATAAATATAATTGTACCATTCGTTCAAGGACCTCGGCGTTAAAAAATGATACAATTTTTCACTAAAATGATTTTAGCCCTTTGCTTGCCTTTTTTTTTTTATTCCCAGACATCTTTTACTTTTAAGTTTTAACTGTAGAACATCATTATGTATTAACAATAGAATCACGGGGCCTAATATAATGGTTAGAGAATTTGTGGAACGCAGGGAACCGCAAGATCTTTTTGTCACTGAGTGCTTGTTTGTCAAATTACTAGAATCACTTTCACACAAGTTGAGATAAAACTCCTCTCATATATTTATCTTAGATTACTTTCCAAAAGTTAATCCAAACAAATTAGAAGATTCAAACCTGTAACATCCTAAGGTATTATCACTATTCAGAGTTTTGTCCTTTTGGGATCCTATAGTCACCTAAAAAACGTTTCGGATGTCAAAGGCTACGCCTCGATTACATATATAGCCTTCATTTTGGATGAATCTAACCAATGTGGGATTTAAATCCACCCTGTCTACTGCGTCTATCTTCCCCCTTCACATAATCTAAAGTGCCTTAGGTGTTAGTTATAGCACTTTATATTATAAAACCCATACTGTCTTATTAACGAAGCCCTCTCCCTTGCAGAGCATTCACTCCGCCCCCTGGGTTTCATCAAATGTTGGCCTGATTTATTTCTTGTACCCTTTAGTCTCTGTATGATTTCCTTGCTTAATGTACACATCTTGAAGTAACAAAGCTCCTTTGCACTCAAGGCAAAAAAAAAAAAAAGAAAAGAATGCCCCTTTCCCTGACTTCTTTTACTTTCAAGTTTTAACTGTAGTACACCATTATGTACCAATAGAATGTTATTTTTAAATATGATTTAGAGTTTATAAAATAATTATATGAAACCAATTTTATCTCAATTATTATAAACATATTTTTTGAACACTAATGCAAACAGACCTCACAAAATTATCCTTAACTGTAACCATCAAAACTAAAAACACAATATTCGTTTCTGCATTGAATCTAAAATCCACTACTCCTGTTCTTTTCAACAAAGTCACGTATGGTAAAATAATGACCCACGAATATATTTCTTTTGATATGTTGAACCTGTCCTCAGTTGAATAGCAACATCACGACACGCCAGGCCGCTAATCATGATTTGAACGAGTTATAATTATAACATACAGGCATGCAAACACAGAAATATAGAATATACGATGAAACGAATCGATTTTAAAGCATTAGAGCTGCAACAATTCCTGATTTGTTTGAGAAGTAACAAAATCTAGGTTTCAAATCTTAATTTCACAGAATCCGAGGTAAGTATGTGAGAGAGTTTTATCTCAGTTTGCGTGAAATTGCTTTCGGGAATTGATTGACAAACAAACCAAATAGATTATGAACCCCTCGTTTCACATAGTTTTAAAAGCATTAGACCAAGAAATATGCAGTCCAAACAGGATAAAAGCTGGCAATTTCTAGGGATCCTATAAAATAGATTTTTTTTTTTTGTATTATTAGATCTTTTACAAAGAGTCGAACTTCTTTCTTTTTTCGGTCGAACCTCTTTCAATTATCTTTAGAAATGGGAACACATAAGTTTTAAATTTTTATCATTATACCTACACCCATCAAATCCTTACTGTGGCAACGAAGAAGACAAACCATGCACAGTTACACAGCTGGCAGAGTGTCGGTGCCGGAGCAAAATATCCGGCTCGGTCTCGACGCGCCAATGCCTCTCAGATAGATAGTCAATCATAAGAAACTTCGCAGACTCGAGTATTGTCTCAATTATTCTATTTTCTCTGAACACCCTTATTGACCATTACTCTCCGGTACCAGCTCCCAAGTCCCAACAACCAATTAACCATGATTTTTTGGGGGACCAGAAACTAACGATGAGTTTCACTCTCAAGTCTCAACTAAACATTGCACATTCATTTCGAGAATTCTTGGATTCGAATTTTGACATGCACAATGAAATTCATATACCCAAGTTAAACTCCCCAGTTAAAATGATAGCCAAATCCATATACTTGATATATATCACCAGAACACAGTATCATTCCCACTAAACTACCCACATGTTCAAATGAAGCAACACAAGTTCCAGTCCAGCAAAATACAAAAACGTTGTTCACGACATTTCCTATATGTTACGATAGCATACCAAAAGAGTTTTCAGCTTTTTTGGGTCTCTCTCTTTCTTTTACCACCATAGGACGTACAAGCATTTTCGATTGCTTGTACTGAAGCATTCACAGCAGCTGCGGCACTTTTGGACAGATTGGAGATCATTACAACATCCTTCCATCCCAGCAATAGTTCAACCACCAAGTCACACTGCTTCTCCAACTGCATATAAAGAATATCACCAATAATTAGGTCAGAACCACATCAATACCGTGCCCAGTGCACCCAACACACTTCTCACCAAAAGCTCAAATGATGCAATCTTCTATTTTCTTCCCTTGTTCAATACCCTATGAAACCATCAACCTCGAGTTACCTTCACCAAAAGACTAATATAATAAGAATACTAATCATGAATTTCAGCTACTGTTGACCACTGACTCTTATTTTCAGTCACAAAATAATTTAATTTTTGACAGCCATTTCTTGACAACCGGAATTGACAAACATCAGATAACAGACAATTAAAGACAGTCCACTAATCTTGGCAATTGTTGGAAAGTGCGAGAATGAAGGAGAGGAAAACTAGTTGACCATTGCAGGCTGCCACTACAAGAACCCTCACCATCCCTCGTTTTACAACGATCGTGAACAAAAGCTTTCTTGCTTCTTGAAAACATAGGAAAAATGAAAGATCCGAATGATGTAAACATTTTGCACAAAATTATAAACTGAAACAGCTAAAGTAACCGGGGGTGCAAGCCAGAAATTTGAGTTCAAGAGCTCCGTCAAATTGCATTCTGACACAATAACATTTGTCAACATCTACTCAATGTCTCATTGTAAACATACTTCTAATCACTGACTGGTTACTATTGCAAGTTATTGTGATAATAATGACAAGGATGACTTGTAGGGACGGATCCATCGATCAGCATTTTCGAAGGGGGGGCCAAAAATTAAAACATAAAATTGGGAGGGCTATAATTAATTTTAGCATTTTTTTTCCAAAAAAAAATATTGGGTAGAAGCTGACATATGATTGAAGCCGAACAATTCCTTCAACGTCAATCGTAGTTCATGGAACCAGTTAAAGTGCTAAGCGCAAAGCTTAATTCACCTTACTAATTTGATCTGGACCGTCCAGATCTGATATGGATGGTCCAGATTTAATTTTATAAAAATCCATATTTTTCTAAAAAAATTATTTCAATAGATGCAGAATAAAAAATAAAAGAAATCTTTCAACTACTATTTTTTTAAAAAATAACTTTTTACTTAAAAAACCCTTATTTTAAAAAAATTCAAATCTGGATCTGGATGGTTCAGATGAGATTAGTAGGGTGAGCTAAGCTTTAGGCTTAGCACTGTAACTAGTTTCCATAGTTCATGGCCGATGTAACAAATAACAATTGTATAAGCACTAAACTGCATGACTAAGTGAACCCAGCAAAGAAGGGGTGATCTTAAGTAAGAATTCAGGTTGTGCGATAATACCACTAAATACTAGTACTACAGAGAAAGCACACTAATGCAGCGCAGTTATACTCTAAGCAGCTTTATGACATACCACTTCAACTTTGCCTTGAGCATTTTCAAGCTTTCCAGTAAGTTGAAGATTTTCTTCTCTTAAAGCTTGAAGCTGCATGTGTACGCACAAAAAAGGGTCTCCAGAGTGAAATAACCAATAGTTGTGTAATAATGGCCAGGAAAAAAAGGAAAATAGCTTAAAAGAATAAGTGAAATGGTAGATTAGACAGAACCTTATTCTGGGAGCCCGTGAACCTCCTGTGTACAGCGGATGCTGAAGGTGGGGTTTTACCCAAGTCGATATTTTCTTCCACCTGTTTGCGTATTCAATACATAAGCTCGTGAGACAAGTCAGTAAATCGCAAGAAATACAACATCAACATGTACTTTTGGGTTTTGCTTTATTTAATACCGTGGCTTGCAACGATTCCATGGCCTTTTCAAGAGCTTCTAATCGCTGTAATATGCAGTCAACTTTTTCTTTCAAGCACGGTTCACCAAGGTTTGCGTCCGGCTCTGACCTCACTTTCTCCATTTGAGTATATGCTTTATCATTCTCATTCTCACTAACAATGATGTCTTCAACATATGTTTCAATGTCATGGTTAGAGGTAACCAGAGCAGGAGTTCTACGTTGTGATCGCCTGAGACTAGGGGAATAATATCCGGATTTTCTCCTCCTACGTGAAGTAGAGTTCTGCTCTAGCTCAGATTTTCCCTTTTCTTCCTCTCGAGCAGGACTTGGTTCAGACTTCCCCAAGTAAGGATTCACATTTTCGGGCTTCGAGCAAGGTAAGAATTATTGTTAGCAAAAGCATATAAATCGGCGACCAGCTTTCCTGGTTTTCTTATAATACAGTAATATAAATTCCTTACTCCAGAGGTGAAACAGGAAAAAACGGGGGTCTGATAAGCTAGTTTGGCATGACAAGCCGGAGCATTATTACAATGAGCACCCTGATATTACCGCATACACATACCTCTACCAAAAAAAAAAAAAAAGCAACAGAACAAAAGAAGGATTGAATCTCCGGCAGCAGAATCGTTGAAACGGTCCATTTATAGCGTGTTAAAAAAGTAAGAGAACTCGAAGACTGAAACCATCCTCAGCAATAGCAATCCCAGTATTTCCACAAGGAGCCAAAAGCAATAGCAACAGAGAAACAATTAAACACGGAAGCAATTATTCAATCAACCAAAACTGTAAGACCCAAACCAGACCGCAACCCTAAGTCTATCAGCAAACTGCATATTAGAGAAGAATAACGATACTATTTTCCATAGATGAAAGATAGAAACACTCGTAATATGACGATTGCATGCAGATAAGATGCGCACACAAAAACTACAGGAGGGCCATAAAATAATGTACCAGCGGTCCAGCATTATGGAAAAAGAGGGCCAGATAAAAAATAAAAAGGGGGAACAGCGAAGAATCAAGTGCGGGTCTACCATGGACGACCCGGCGGGAAGCTTGGCAGCATTGGGTTTTCGACCCATTCTGAGGAGTTGTAGCAGGAGAGACTAGAGAGCCGATAAAAGGGCTTTGTTGACTTGAAGCGTTGAAGAGGGAGGCGCAAGTGGGAAGTCGGAGCAGCGGGCTCAGAAGAAAAGATGCAGAATCAAGGTGGTGCTTGGAAACTGGAACGCGTAAGGGGTTCTGTGTGGACATTGGACTTCGGACCCAGATTTCCCGCGCTCATGAGATCAGGTTCTCCTTTATGTTTTTTGAGCCCGGGTCTTTCTTCACATAAAAATTTTATTTTATTAGATTAATACACTTTTAAGAACGAATTGCTTTTGCAAATATAAAAAGAAATTATACATGTCTCTCTTAAATTAAAAATTTACTTTGCATTTCAATTTTATTTGCACGAGATGTACTTATCATGTTATAGTTATAAAAAGATTTTGAAAATTGTAAAATTCTAAATCAGTATTTTTACCTTTTTTTTATAAGATATTAACAACTACTTATAAATAATTTATAATTTTTTTATAGTTAATTTTAGATTTAAAATTTTACAATTTTCAAAGTCCTCAAATCATGATTTAATGATTAATATCCTTAATTAAAATTTTATTTGAAAAAAAAAAAGTCTTGGCGAATTATAAATTACTTATAAGTAGTTGTTAATATCTTATAAAAAAAAAAGTAAAAATACTGATTTAGAATTTTACAATTTTCAAAGTCCTCAAATCATGATTTAATGATTAATATCCTTAATTAAAATTTTATTCGGGGAAAAAAAAAGTCTTGGCGCGATAGCCTACATATTCGCAGGTCGCTGCCCCTCACTCCTTTTGACTGTTCTATTTGCCGATAAGAGGATAAAAAAACTCAGATCACGGGCTACATACGGACGGTCTTGCCGATAAGCCTAAGCCGTTTTCTGTTGTGTTCTTAACACTCCCTCCCTCTCTTCCCCAACTTTCTCCTTTCATTCGAAATTCCATGGTACCTCTCCTCATCCACCGCAGCTTTCTAACCTCTTCGCAATTGGCCTCACTGGTTCCCCGCCACACCCACTTCTCTCGTTCCCGCCTTCCCCCACTGCGACAACATGATTCAATTACTTGTAATTCTGTCTCAAACAGTTCCAATGCATTCGACCAATACAAGCAACAAGTGAATCGTACATATGGGCAGCCTCAGCCCAGGACATTGTTCCCTGGAGGTTACAAGAGGCCCGAGATTAAAGTCCCTGGTCTCGTTCTCCAGTTGAACCCTGACGAGGTTTTGAGCGGTGGTGATTCCCTTGATTTGATCGACAAGGCGGTGTCGAAATGGGTTGGGATTGTGGTGCTCACTAGCAGTGAAGCCAGTGGCGGAAGGCTTTACGAGGCTGCTTGCACGTTGAAGTCGGTGGTTCAGGACCGCGCCTATTTGTTGGTTTCTGAGCGCGTTGATATTGCTGCTGCTGCCGGTGCTAGCGGGGTTCTGCTCTCTGATCAAGGTCATTATATTTGATATTCCTATTACTAGAACATGGTCAAGACGCTTCATTCTTATTCTCTCTATTCAACCTTCACTTCAGAAGCATCTTCAAACAACTTAGACTATCTCATCTCATGAGAAGGAAAAAGGCCCTGCTTGTCTGCTTGATCATTTTCCTATCTAATTGGATACTGTCAATTTGAAAAGAGCATACTTTGTCGACAATTATGACTCTTAACAACCTTAATAAATTTCTGAAGAGCTTGAATGATGAACCACCAATGTCAAATTGAAAACCAACATGTCCATTTAGATATGTGAAGATGTATCCAAGCTGACTTTAAGGCTTTCAACATCTGGACTTTTTGTCATGTCTCTTACAGTGCATTATCCCTCACATGCCCTCCATTTTCATTTTTCACAGTGAACTCCGCTCCCTCTAACGTGGATAATTTCTGGAACCGACATAGATTATGCATTTCTCTCATTTCATGCAGGTCTTCCGACAGTTGTGGCGAGAAATACGATGTTGGATTCCAAATCTGAATCGGTGGTTCTTCCCTTGGTAGCTAGAATTGTGCAAACTGTAGATGATGCTGTAAGTGCATCTAAATCCGAAGGTGCTGATTGTATCATATATGGAAGTGCTAAAGTGGAACATGTCAATGTGGACGTTAATTCAATATGCAAGAACGTGAAGATACCTATTTTCATCATGTGCTCTTCATATGGAAAAGATATTTCATATGCCGATGCATCAGATGTGTTTTCTTCAGGTGCAAGTGGTTTTGTTATCAATTTGGAAAGTCTTGGTTCATTTGATGATGAATTTCTGCACACAATATTTGACAGCGAGTATACAAATGATAAGAAAACATTAGATGATCATGTTGGCGAAGTCAATGAGCATAAGTTATCAGACATCGATGATGACTTTCAGAGGGAAAAAGAGCTCTTGGCTGGATTTATCAAACTGAAAGACAGAGAAAAACAATTGATAGAAACAGAGAGATCGATATTAAATGAAGCTGTGCAAGTTATCAACAAAGCTGCACCACTGGTGATATTTTAATTTTATAAAATGTATTTGAATTAACTGTATTTTTCACCATCCTGTATGTTGACCTGGATATCTTTTTACTTTGTGTTGAATTGGTATTCATTTCAAATGACAGATGGAGGAGGTTTCACTTCTCAATGATGCAACTTCTCAAATTGATGAGCCATTTTTACTGGTTATAGTGGTAATTGTGCGCTGAATCTCAAGAAATTCTGGTTCCTGGAATATGCATTGGTATTAGCTCTAAATTTCAAAGCAAAGAAAAATCTTATTGTCATGCTTTAACTAAGAACTATTTGACTAAGAAATTTTATTTAAAGAATCTCTCCTTTATCTAGCTTACCTGTGATTTTGTTTGCAATTCATCTGATTGTCTTATGATCTCCTAGTCTAATCATTACACCCGGACATTTAATCACAGTTCACTTATATCGATTATTATGTCTTTATAAACTTGTGAAGTTGTTCCTATCTGGAGATTCTTGTCATGCAGTTAGTGCTCTATGGCATGTACAAAGCAATATTTATCATGTTATTTGAACAAGGAAATTAATTTAACTAGTTGAACAGCACGTCATTCCTGTTTCTCTTAAAGTTGCTCATTGGGTACTAACCTTGTGGAAACTTACTTTGCTTTTAGGACCTTAACTGTCGCCAAAGCAGTCTATTTAAGTATCGTCCAACTTTGGACTAATAGTTGGTTGTCACCCAAACTTCATAATTTCCCCCATTCTTTTTTTTAAGTTCCTTATAAATTTTTCAAATAGTTGGATGCCGATTTTTTGTTTTTTAATTTTGAGATCCACTACCTTTGTCATCTTAAGGACATAATAAGAATGGTGCAGAAGTTTTTAACATATTATTCCCTTTGTCTGTTTTAATTCATTGATATTATCAGGGGGAATTCAACTCTGGTAAATCGACTGTCATCAATGCGCTTCTTGGGCAAAGATATCTCAAAGAAGGAGTTGTTCCAACTACCAACGAAATTACATTTTTACGGTACACTGACTTAGATTCAGAAGAACAACGTTGTGAAAGGCATCCAGATGGTCAATATATATGCTTTCTTCCTGCTCCAATCCTTAAAGAAGTAAGCTAATCAACTTTTGATTTTTCTTAATTCAGTTATGATATATACCTGCCCTCTCTATATGTTGCAGATACATTTAATTTATGCTACACATTTGCTGCGCTTTTCTGTGTACTCTCATGAGTGTTCTAATTCTTTTGAAAACAGATGATCCTTGTTGATACACCTGGAACTAATGTGATTCTCCAGAGACAGCAACGGCTGACAGAAGAATTTGTACCCCGTGCAGATTTGCTTGTGTTTGTTGTTTCTGCTGATCGCCCTTTAACTGGAAGTGAGGTATGGTCAGTCACCTCTGCTGAGGGAGCAAGGGGCATAATATGGTGTTTCTGTTTTTCACTGGTAATTAACATGTATTATCCTATGTTTTTAGCAATCTGACTGTTGCTGCTTTAATGGTTGTGTTTCAGGTTGCTTTTCTTCGGTATTCTCAGCAGTGGAAAAAGAAAGTTGTCTTTGTTTTGAATAAATCTGACATATATCAGAGTAGTGATGAGGTTCATCAATGGCTTAAGCTTCATATTGGTTATAGTTATTCATATGATCTTAAATGATTATCTCGTGAAATTAGCAGATAGGTCTATCCTATGGTTTACTGAAATTACATGGACAACTTGTTGCAGCTTGAGGAAGCGGTGTCGTTCATCAAGGACAATGTGCGAAAATTGCTGAATACTGAAAATGTGATATTGTATCCCATGTCTGCACGATCTGCGCTTGAAACAAAACTTGCAGCTACCTCTGATGTTGGAAAGCACAATGGAGAACTATTGGTCTCTAATGGTGATTCTTATTATAGAACCAGGGGCTTTGATGAATTTGAGAAGTTCTTGTACAGCTTCTTGGATGGTTCAACAATACCAGGAATGGAGAGAATGAAGCTGAAACTTGAAACTCCGGTTGCAATTGCAGATAGACTAATTTCGGCATGCAACACTCTTGTGACACAAGACTATCGATATGCCAAGCAGGATTTGACTGCAGTGAATGATGTTATTAATAGCATAGATGACTTTGGACTGAGTATGGAAAGTGAGAGCATCTCTTGGAGGAGACAAATTTCATCATTGGTTTGTTAAGCAGAAGTTTTAAGTTTTTTTTTTTTTTGTTTGAAACGAATTTATTTATTGCCTTTTAAATTGTATTTTCTGATAAAACTTGGCGCTAATTATCAGATTGAGACTACGAAGTCAAATATTGTGGAGCTTGTTGAAGATTCTCTGCAATTATCCAATCTTGACATTGTGGCTTCATATATATTGAAAGGTAAAAATTATGCCATGCCTGCTACCTCAAGAATTCAGAATGACATGATTGTTCCTGCTGTGGTGGCTGCTCAGGTTAGTAGCTGGATTTAAAGTTTGACCTATCAAGGATTTAAGCTGATTTATGAATCTAGATTATATTGCGAATGATTTATTTTCTTGTCCTAATTTTTGCTTGAGACAGACACATCACCTTCCTTCCATCTTATTAAGGCTGGGCCATATGATTAGCATATTATGCCTGGAGGTATCTGTGGTTTGAAAATAATTCCTTGATGTTCATTTTGACATCCAGAAAATACTGGAAGACTACGAAGATTGGTTAGAATCCAAAAATACCGATCAAGGAAGACTCTACAAGCAAACTTTTGAAAAACAGTGGCCATCGTTGATGAATGCAGTTATTCAGATGGATTTTGAGACCTACGAATTGTTAAAGAAAGTGGACAAGACCGGAAGTAAAGTGATTGAAAACTTCAGCAGCAGTGCTGCTTCCAAGTCATTTGTGCAAGAAGTCCGTGAGATGGTAAGTTTCAAATTTATTGTGATTCTGGGGAACTTTCTTCCATCTTTCCCTTTCCCCCCCCCATTCGGAATCCTTATGTTATTGAATATCTCTAATCATGTCCAATTGCACTGTCTCTAAGCAATCTGTTCTAAAATGTTTTCCATTTACCTTAGTTCTTAGGTGCATTTGGTGGACTCGGTGTTGCTGGTATATCCGCTTCACTTCTGACATCTGTGCTGCCAACCACTTTGGAAGATCTTCTCGCCCTTGGCCTTTGTTCTGCTGGCGGGTAATATGCGTTGCTTGAGTGAATATTATGACAATTTATTGGACTTCCTAAGTTTGGTGGCTGTACATTATCTGTGGCTGAAACATATTTCTTACGAGGTTACAAAAAATTGATGGTACAATTCGTGTTTTTACTAATCGCTGGGGGAGGGGGGGATCTGATTTTATGACAGGTATCTAGCTATTTCAAATTTCCCAGCTCGAAGACAGAGTGTGATTGATAAAGTGAAAAGGAAAGCTGATACCTTGGCACTTGAACTTGAAGAGGCCATGAAGAAGGATCTCGTTGAAGCTATAAGGAATTTGGATACTTTTGTTAAAACTCTTGGTAAACCTTACCAGGATCAAGCACAGAACAGACTTGACAAGCTGTTAGAGATTCAAGAAGAATTATCAAATGTCGAGAAGAAAATTAGAACGCTACAGATCGAAATTCAAAATCTTCACGTGTCATGACCTCCCTTTTGAATTGTATATAACACTGCAGTTGAATAACTAAACAAGGGGAATTCGTCCCCCCCTTTTTTCCTCTTCCTTCTGTATAACTCGCAATGCCAGTGGAAAATGTTGTTGTTGAAGAATTCCAATACCTTCTAATTAGATCTTTTATATTCCCTTTGTAGCAGCAGAGCGGAATACATTATTGATGTAGGTGAAAGTATATCATGTTTGCTCTCATTTGCCATCAAGTCACGCTGAGCAAGCTTAGTGCGAAGACCGACTACCTTTTTTGTATCATTAATAACATAAAGTATTAGTGAAATAGTGAGTTATATTTCACATGTGTATCTACCATGTAACAGCGCTGATATTGGAATTTAGCAGTTCTGTTCCTCTTATCCCTGTCCAAGATTAGACATGCCTCCTCCCCCTTTTCTTTACACTGTATTTTTAAATGTGGCCATATGGCATTAAAAGCTATTCTCTAGCTAGCGCATCCATAATTTTTGTTAGCCCATATTATTGTAATAAAAAAAGATTACCTCAAGCGAAAGAGATGCAAGTCTTCTCTGCAACGACCACCTGTAGCAAACGTATTTCCTTGTCCATGATTTTCACATGATTATGTCCCGAAGAACCATGTACGCTCTTTCAGTGGTTGTCTGGCGGTAAGTGGGTAGGGTTAAGTAGCTTGCGTATGTCCTAGATAAATGACATTGGTTTGGACGACGCCTCAGCTACATTGGATGATATCCTCTGCTCTGTGTATTTTTATACGCGCTGTTCTAAATTGACTACAGTCTCGTGCTTTTATGTTTTTATTTTTTTGGCATGGTCGTCAGCAACTATACAGAAGCGAGGCAATTAAAAGCTGAATAACGAAGTTAATTAATGACATGCTTTAAGAAGGTTTAGGCAGTTGATGTTACATGTGTACTTGATGAAGGACTGAGTAGGGGAAGGTTTAGTAGAGCGTAATCATGCAATCAAGTTTCGTTTGTCTTCATAAAGGAGTGGGCAGGGAAATCTAGGGCCGAATTCACTATATACTGCTCTGTCGTTATCCGTATACTGCTCTATTGTTATCGGGCACTGCAATAATGCTCCTAATGGTATCACTGTACTTCCCGAGCCTCAACTATAAATTCAGATCTCCTCTTCCTTCACTTTCCATGCCGTGCTTACTCATCTTCTCTTTGCTATCTGTCGTTTCTCTGCTTTCCTAGCTTCCCCATTTTTGTTCTCTTGGGTCATCCCAAAAACCTCCTGCATTACTTACTGAAATTTGGACAAAAAGTTTGTCCTGTGTCGTGCTTCTTTCCCTTGTTTTGCTCCGTGATAGCTAAAATGTCTTCCTCAAATGTATATCAAGGGTTACAATCATGTCTCACGGAACCTCGTGTTCTGTGGCTCAAACTGGCTACACCCTTGGAAGTTTCTCCCCTTTCACAGTCTGAGACACACCCACTTAACCCGCCCAACACCACCTGTGAAAATGACTTGAAACAGGACAAAACCCCAAGTGCTGACAGTGGTGGCTGGACTTTTCTTCAATCTCTTTGCAATAAAACTGACAAGTCTGAAACTGAAAAAATCTATATCCACCCTCTCATAGAGCGTTCCTCTTCCTCCCTCAGTGCCAAGAGCTTGGAGATGTGTACCGAGAGCTTGGGATGCGAGACGGGCAGCAATGGAAGCCAAAGCAGCCATGACATTGCTCTGTTTTCATTAGAGAAAAACTCATCCTCTTTGGCTGCTACTCCAGAGAGTGACAGAACTTGTGTGTCAAAGAGATCGAATCGCAGTGTTCCTAGCTTTCCTCCTCCACTGTCTTCAATGAGTAAAAACGGTGGAGTTCAAGTGAGGCCTCGTCGTGAAGATGGTCGTCTCATCTTGGAAGCAGTGTCTACCCCTTATCATCCGTCTTGTTTCAGAGCAGAGCGTAGCAATGGCAGGCTGAGGCTTCAACTCTTGTCCACCTTCAACAATTCTCTGTATGATGACCATGAAGCAGTTGATGAGGAAAAACAAGGAGGAGCTGAAGAAGAAGGAGATTATGCTGACGAGTTGGAGGAGCACTGGGATGAGAACAATGAGTGTGAGGAGGATGGAACGGGAATGAGAAAGATACCAAGGCCAAACAGGTGCAGGAACATGAACAACCAAATGCTTGACTGGGAGCCATTCTGTTTGGCTACTTAATTACAACTTTTCTCTCAGAATTTACTATTCCTGTTATCGTTGCTGCTGCCGCCGCCGTCGTTATCGCGTCATCTTCGTCTCCGTTATCCTATTTTCTTATTTTCTCGATTATGAATATGAGCTTCTTTGGGATGGGAAGGTCGGTGCTTCCGATATAAAATTGTATTTAAGGTAGTTATTATGGTTATTAGTTATTTCGCACAAGGTCCTAATCCCCCCGCCCGGGGGATGGGGGGCCTGTGGGGAGTTGCTTTCTGTTTCGTTGTTGTTTCTGTAGTGAACGTTCCTAGTACGTAGCTCAATTCTGAACACTCAAAGTGCGTAATTAACAAGTTAGATGTGCACAGAAGAGACCGTACAGCATAGTGTTAGGAAGCGCTCGAGGAAACAAATATATGATAGAGTAGAAGTTAAATAATACGAGAGGCCAGAATTATTAAGTGGAAAAACCCCTTTATTCAAGAATAAAAATCATTGATTGTTTAGACAATAAAAATCAAATGCATTATGATCCCAATAAAATTATAAGAAAGTCACAATTTGATACACAAACACGTACAAACTAATCAGTTAAATAACCAAAGTTACAAATTTATAATAGAGAATAAAAATGTTAAAAATACCTAAAAAGTAGAGCTTCGTACGAGCTTAATATCTCTTACACTAAACAATGAACAAACGATTCCATCGTTTAGAATAATACATTGGAAGATGCTAACCTAATAATAAAATTTCAACTCGATCGATCCCAAATGAATATACAAGCTCTATTTTACTGAATATAACTCGTGAACTTGGGAAAAATTGCCTTCTCTCTTCTTCTCTCTCAAATTGCCATATATATGTGGCCTCTCACCCTTCTAATCTAATCTACCCTCTCCCCTTTTTCTGAATAAGTCTTTTTTTGAACAAGTGAAACACAAGTGAGTTTGGCTTTTCTCCAAATAGGAAGACGGTACAAAACCCAACACATAGCTCTTATATATAATACTAAAAACTTAAACGGGTACTCTCAATATGAACGCAAAGCATAGTGAGTACTTAAGGATTGGGGAAATGAAATGATGGCCGATGAATCGAGGGTTACTTGGAGCAGAGCAGGCAGGGGTAGGGCTTGGCCATGGAAAGAAAATGCATGAGTTTCTGAATAAGGTAATATGCTTCATTTCGTGAATATGAAACAAACATATCAAAGGTCTCATTTTCACAGTGGGCAAAGGGAAAACATGAGAATAGTGGAATGGAACATGCAATAAGCAGATAAGGACGGGCTGGGAACGAAGTATCAGTAAAAGGAGGGACCCCATAATAGCGCAACAGTAACGTGGTACTGAGCTCATCACCAACTATGGTCCATGTGCCTTGGCTACTCTTAGCGGAACCTTGAAATGAAAAGCTCCATGTTTTGTTTAGTTTAAGTGATTTGTGATCAGAGAAGAGTAAGGAGGATGAGGGAGTTAAGAAGGAAGTAAGCAGTAATGGGAAATGGAGTTAGGCAAGATGAGGTAGTAGGGGCCTGCAGGGATCACAAAGACAGGCACATGCGCCATCATGTGCCCTTTAATTCGGAGGTAAATTGGACCTTCCCTCCACATATTGCCCTCCCACCCTCCCTGTCATTTCACCTACTTGCGTCTCTCTGTTTTCCCCTTCATACCATTTTCCATCCACATGAGCGAGCATGATTTAATAAGGGTGGTCTTTCATCTGATTCTCGATCTCATAGACCTTTTAATCCATATTCTGATAATCATGTTTGGTGTTTTTCATGTGATTAATTGATAAGTCTGCAGTTGACCCCGGGGGCGGGGGGGGGTTGATGACGAGCTGATGTGTCGGGTGGGGTCCCCAGAAGGTGGACTTGTCTCTGCCTCGTCAGACTCATGCGCATTTTGCCTTTTACATGTGACTGTAACTGCTAGGCACTTTCTCCATTATATATGTATCATATTTTTTTTTTAAAAAAAACAGAGAAGTCAGCCATGTGATCAGTTCAACTGAGCAAACATTGAAGCTTTTTGGTTGCATGCAAAGTTGGTTTTTTTTTTTTTGGGTTACCAACTCGAGTTCCATTCGAATCTGTCACTACAAGAACCCATTTCTTTAAGTTTTTTTGACGTTCAGACCTATGCTCAACTTAAACTACTCACGTTACATGAATTCTATTCTAAACGGTTTCTAATCTGGAGTGGTAATTGACAATATTCCACAAGGTTTATTAGGCCCAGTTTGGATACAAAAAAAATGGACCAGTGAAAATGGAAAATCCCAATTTTTCACTGGTGGCCGGTGTTTGGTGGGCAATTTGAAATGGAAATCAACTTCCTATAAAAAACTATTTCTATATGCACGTTGGAATCTCTCTTCCCACAAAAAATAATGACAACTCAATTTTAGTTGCTCATAAAAAAATGTAAAAGGTACACTTGCCTCTAAAAACTATCTCTCGTGTATTGAAACAGATGACCTTTCGCATTTAGAAAGAAACCAAAAGGGAAAGGGGAAGATGGAGCATGGAAACTGAATGTGCAATGAGAAACCTAAATCTCCTTCCCCAAGTTCTCAGCTAGTATCTTTATGGCTAAAATCTCTTCCTCTGGCTCCAGAGTACTGCCCTAGCCTGGCTGAGTTCCAAGATCGGATTTCATACATTTTGAAAATCGAGAAGGAAGCTTCCAAGTGTGGAATTTGCAAAATTGTTCCTCCATGCCAGCTTCTTTTGAAAAAGATAGCAATTGCAAATTTTTTCGCTGGTTAGCAATACGGGCTACTTCTTCTGACTATTCTAGTTCGAAATCTCAGCCTACATTCACCACAAGGCAGTAGCAAATCGGATTCTGTCCTTGGAAGCAAGGCCTGCGCATCGCCCTGTGTGGCAGAGTGGGAAATTTGGCTACAAGTACGATGTAAGCACTTCATAGTTAGACAAAAATTTCAAATAATTACTATATGTACATTATGAATAACTTATGGTTACGAGGGAAATTATTTAAATTTCAAATAATTATAAAATAATCATTTTGTGCATATCGTTAAAGTTGTATTTTTGTTATAGTTTTGACTAGATGCATATAATAAGTAGTTCATGGTTAAAACAGAAGTTATTTAAACACTTCATCAGGATTTATTTTATTGTTTAATCAGGTATCTGAACATTACTAAAGGTAAAAGAAATTAAATGTAATGTTTATATTTTGCTATAAAATGTAGTATTGTCATTTTTCAGATTTTCTTATCTATTTTTTCACCATTGGATTTTAACCAAATATAAATTTTCACATCAAATTATTTTTCATTTTAATACATACAAAACATTTTTGCACAAAATTTTTTTCATTCAAATTCCTTTTATTATAATCAATTCTTTGATCCAAAAGAGCCTCCATGGTACTCCGGGAGGTGTTAGTACAGTACCCAGGGGCATAAATCCATGAAGGACGGTGAAAGGAAAGGGAGGATTGATTGACAACTACTAGGATCTATTGCCATCTCCATTTTTGTCGGCCGGTCCAGGTTTCTACTTCTGTTTGGTCCACGGGTACATGTTTTCGGATGCCTTTTTGACTTCCCACCTCCTTCCCCTTCGTACTTTTCTCAACCCCGTACATCGTACCAGGCGAGAACAATTCACGTTTCGATTGTTTGCTTGTTCATTTGTACACTGAATATGTTCTGCCTTGTACTTGTACTGCATGAATCTGTCTCATTGATATTCACGTTATATATATCGTATTTCCTGATGTAACCAACAGTGGAATAAAGTCAGCCACTTAAATATACTTATCATTGACCAGGAACCAACTCCAGTTATTACAAACTGTGGCATCAAATCGATAGTGTTTTTAGAGTTTGATAGTGTCCCCCCACAAAAGCACGTACACCTCCTATACATGTGTCTTCCATTTTATATCAATTCACGTAAAGTATCTCCTTGCAAATTAAGATTGTCCCTTATGATAATTAAGATATATTATGGTTTAGCTGCATTGTCGAATTGTCATGGCCAGTTTTTGAGAAGACTGGCATATCGATCTAGCTAGCTAGAAGCTAGACATAGATTAGGTTAGCCGGTGTAAGAAGAATAAAGTCCGCGGGGAACAAAATATTCCTGTCTAAGCACGGTGTTTTAAATACCTTGATTGATCGACCCGTGTTCTGTTGCCTCGCATTTGGTGATTCTGCCTCCCAGTAGGTAGGAAACATAATCTAACGATGATGCATGACAAAGAAAAAACATATATGGTAATCGTGTGATGTATATGCACGGCAAAATCGGCATGTCGTACATAAACACGAATGGCGACATGAGAGATATGTGTAATAGAGCATCACCATACGTGAGACAGAACGATGACCAGAATCCTCGTCATTCTCTAAGACTCCGCATCATTGTGTCCACTCAACCTTGGACATAATTAATTAAATTGACATTTCTCCCTCTAACTAGCTAGAGTACGCGTGTCTTATGGATGCTAGCTAGCTGCTCTAAGATAACCCTAATATGGCCAGCCAGTTCAATCCTTCAACATTCATATGCATAGATAACGCCCAGCTCTCCTGTATATATATTAGGTGAGACATGCTCGGCAGCACCACAGGACAAGCAGAATGACGTGCTAAGCAAGCGGTTTTTGCTATGGAGGACCATTTAAACACGTATGCATACTTTTATCTATATGATCAGCAACTTCTCCTCAGGCCGTGTTGCCTGAATTATTACTCTTGCTTCCAACATCGCTGAATTGCCACACCAATATAATAATTGTGGTCTTCCACTCACATTGCTACGCTCCCGGTCTGTCTTGTATCCCCTAGGCACCTTTTCAACTCCGCTGTTCGCCACCATGGAGTTCAACTATATATTAACAAGGGCTCGTGTTTATGGTGTTGCCGTTTGCCACACATGAGTACTTATATGGCTGCATATGTACATGCCAAATCTTTGACGGGCTCTAGTACATGATGGAGACTAGACATAGGCATGGCCAAATTAAAACAAGAGCGGTCGGATGGAGTTGACGCAGAGGATGGAAATGGGATGATGGCCGGCCAGCTTGCGCGTAACAGACTTGCACGATCACCCATGCATGTGTAAATATAGGTTATAAGGATAATGATTACGGGGAAGAAGTTAGAAGAAGAGGACAATGTGTATACACAGGAGCCAGGAGCATGGGCGGTGGTTGGCAAAGCTGGCGTTTTCAAGGGGATTTTGGATGATGGATAACATCATTAATTAATCGCAATCCCTTACATGGAGGAGGAAATGGAGCTTGTATACATGTGCGTGCGTGCCACCAATGAATATGGCATCCACGTACCCGGCGGAGAAATGGGTCGTTGTCGGTATTACTTGTCTGCCTAGGCCGTTGGCTGCTAAATCTGATGTTGTCCCGGTTGTAGCACGCACACACGCGCCACATGTAAC
Source organism: Vachellia collinsii (assembly GCA_006871305.1). NCBI lineage: Eukaryota > Viridiplantae > Streptophyta > Magnoliopsida > Fabales > Fabaceae > Vachellia > Vachellia collinsii. Next base: position 32,535 of record QFDD01000908.1, read on the forward strand.
ATACACACGCAATGCTGTGGTCAACGATGTGATGATGGATAAAATGTCAAGAGAGGGGTCACGTGGAAAGTCCGGTGACGTCACCAGGTCTATCAAGGGTATGGGTACGCGCGCGCGTGTTGGATGGATGCGAGGGGGAGGCCATCGTCCTCACTGCGCACAATGTGTGGCTGCAGCCTGCAGGATATCCTTGGAGGTCCCACACCACTATTCTCATCGATCCCACTCACATGCATGGCTACCTCCAATCTTGGTTAATTTTGTTGGTCACGTTGAAAACTTTAAATAGATTATTCAATTATACTTTGAAATACCAGTATGTATCATTATACTGTATATCAGTTTATAAATCAAAATAATAAATATATCAATTAATTAGCATCTTTCATCTCTCCAGAAAGAGTCAATTCACTATTATATTAAAGATCCGATGCATTATTTATAGTATTTAATATAAGAACATGTGGCTTTTATTAGGAAGATTAGAAAAGCTAAGCACACTACTTTAAAATATATAATTTAATTATACGTATAAATAAATACTTTTAAATAATATATTTAATTTATTTAAAAAGTATGAAATGCTTTTTATATTAAATACGGAGGAGGCATACTGTGTGAGAGGCAACGCTCTTTGACTGCGAGGGATGATGGAGGTGATCGGATTAAGTTGGGTACATGCGTAGAGCCAGCTCTAGCTCGCTTCAATGATCCATCCAACAAGAATAAAATTTAAAAAACAAAAACAGAGAGAGCAATCAAGTGGGGCCACGCGGGCTGGTTGACATCGTGGTGTGGGTGCGCATTATCAGAATGAACGGTGGAGTGGGGATATTATTTTAAGAATGTATTAGTAAAAGAGTTGAGAAATGGGGCAATGGTGCTTTTGAAGATTCCGATACACACTGAGTGTGAATGTGAGTGGGGGGTGTGTGTGTGTGTTTGTGTCAGGAGGGTTCTCCCTTCCATATGGAAGCAAGGAAGGAAGCGCATTGGTACAGAATGGTGTCAGAGCGAGAGCAGATGTCATATCGTCCAGCAACTATCAGCCACGTGTCGATCCCCCAACACTTGCGCATCTCCACCCTCCAACCAAAAAAAAAAAAATCCCAATTCCTCCGCAAGCACATTACACAGTTCGCTTCTCTTCTCAATCGCATACTCTTACCTTATATATATATACATATATATATATTAAGCAGCAAGTATTCTATCACTAAAAATAAATATGTTCAATATACTCCCGGATGTTCAATGTAAACACATGGATGATAGCTCATAGCTCACGCACCATCAACGATAGCTTGAACAGGATGGCCTGTATTTTCTTCCTTCTCAGTTTTAACCAAAATGCACAGCGCTCCCCGTTCATTACACACTGCAATATCCAATGGTGTTCAAAATATTACGTCTGTTCAGATTAATGGCATAAACTATCTTTTTAACATAATTAATTATATGTAGATAAATCTGTGTGAGAAATTCTATCTTAAACAATGAAAAGGGTCAAATCAACCTCTGAGTATTTTTATTTCAAAGTTTTTTAAAACCCAGACCAGAAATTTTAATCCAAACAAAATAAACGAACACATGAAGTTAAAATAATCAGCCCAAGAGACGCCCAGGCAGCGTAGCGTCTTTGAAGACAAAAGAGACAAGGAGTTTTGGGATGGCGTGATGATAGATGGTACAGTGTGGGACAGGGGGGTGTGACTTCTCTGATGAGCTGTGGATCCTCCAATTGGAATTCGACAGCTGCGAAGGGTCATAAAAGCCTACGACCTCACCTATAAACTTTTCACGTTCGCCTCATCAATAATTAAATACTGCGCCAACTTTGTTTAACTTTTAGAAAATGATTGTATATAGTTTAAAAAGTAGTTTTATTACGATTTATATAAAAATAATGTTATAAGTGATTATGTGGGATTACCAAACAATCTTTCTAAGTCTTTTACATTCTAGATATATATAATTCTACTGTATTTCTCAAAATGATTCTATAAACCTGTGGATTTTTATTTATCAATTCTATCATGTTATACTTTCAGTGTCTTTTTTACCACTTAAAAATTCCATCAGTGAAGAGTAAAGTTCAACGCTTTTATCAATTTACAACAAATTTAATAAATTAACTACATTTTTAATTTTCGCAATTTAGTTAAAAATGTCTTGTATTACATCTAATGAGAAATAGTACCATATTAATAGTTTATACGGTGTGGGGGTAAGCAGGTTTGCTTACTCTCTACGAAGTGCAATTAAAGTGTTAAGATGTAAATCAGTTGAATAGATAAATTGAATATTAAGAATTTAATTGAATTTGTTAAAGGCAGAGATAAAAAAATATTATAAAATATACCAAAAAGCAGAGTAAAGGTGAATGGGAAAGGAGTGTAGAGATAGGATGGATCTTCACGGCATAAAGGCATATAAGACGCTGATGGTCAAAAAAACAGAAAAACATATATAAGACGCCCAATTATTATTATTATTTTTTTTTGCCAACAAAGACACCCAATTATTGATGGCAAGCGGATATTGGATCACTTTCAATAACAGGTGAGGGAAGTGAGTCTTTGGTAAAAAGTTCTTTAGAAAGTGAATTTTATGTTGAAGTTAAAAGATATAATGTGATATGTGTTTGAATAAATGTTGGGAAAGTGATTTTTTGTGAAAAGAAAAATCTATTTGAATAAATATTGAAGAAGCGATTGTTGATGAAAAATGTTTTAAAAGATATAAATTTCATAAAATAATACATATATATTATTTTATATATTGTTATAAAATTAGGAAAAATAAAATGATAAAAAATAAAATGAAATAAAGGAAAATATATGTAAAGTAAATACCATTGAAAAATAAAATTGTTCAAATTTCCCAATCACATATGGTCATTTATCTTATTTTTTTCATGTAGTTTCATATTTAAATGACAATATTTCAAAAATATCACACATGATCACGTGCAATTGAAAAACTTGATATGATGAATATAAAAAACTTCACCTGAATTTTTGTTTATTTAAGTCAATTATAAGCATTGAAATGACTGTATACCTCGCATAAAATAAAATGTTTGCATAATGTTTGAGAAGTAGGTTTGAGTAGAAAATAGCTTAAAAATGCATGAATA
>QFDD01000909.1:0-35091 GCA_006871305.1 Vachellia collinsii
ATGAATTTGATAAAAAAATTGAATCTCATCCACTTCGTAAATGAGTTTAACAAAAATGCAGTATATAGATAAATTTTTTTTAAAATGTAGTATATGAATAATATTTATTACTGTTTGCAGGAAAGGAAAAAAACCTGCACCCAATATCCCATGGCTTTTTCTTTACAAGTACAGTTGCTTATCCATTTCCATTATGTCATAGCCAGAAAATAAATACTACGCAGGGTTTCTCTTGCTTCGTGAATCTCAATCTCATTGTAGCAATGTAGGAACTCAAAAGAAGCATGTGAATTGCATCCAATAATGAATGAATGTGCCAAGAGCTTATAGCTCCAATAACAAGCCACACCTCATTTCAATTAAAAAAAAAACCAAAAAAGTTGTTGTGGGTTGGTTCTCTATAGTTCAAGTAGCTAAAAATAATAGAGGTGGGTATATGTGCCCATCAGGTTAATTAGAGGCAATTCTTTGGAAATGCTCTTCTCCCATGTTGTTTGGATATCACATTGGAATCATATTTTGGCATGCTCCAACATGTTTTCATTTCAACTACTTGATTAGAAAACTCTCAAAAATCACTTGAAAAGACAACCTCAAGTAAATTGAGACAAAGTTCACAATTTTGACTGTACAGGTCCTTGCAGCCCAAGCTGCAAGTTTTCTTGCCCTATTTTAGCAATGGCATCTATTATGGCCTGTTGGGGATAACGTTGAAATCTAAAACTAATCCAAATATGTACTATATACCATGTGCATTTTCCTATGCTCTGTATTGCTCTTTTGAGAGAAAGGGCTAAACCTAACAACAAATCTGTGCTAGTATTTTGCACTCTCGTCTTGCCCCTATACTCTTTGAAGAAAGAATTTTTCATAATGTTAGAACCAAATAACTAAATGTTTAAATATTCAAAATAAAAGATAAAATTTTGTTATGGATTGTATCGTATCGTTAAGAATAAGAGACCAGCTATGTTAGCTTCACAAACAAGGGTCCAGCTCCAATCCGTGAAACTATCTAAACCTTCATGAAAACAAACAATTCACGAGTTTCGAAATTTTAACACCTAAGAAAAATGTTAACAAATCGTTCATTTGCATAAAAAAATAGTGAGAAAAGAAGAGAATGAACAAGATGGATCAGATTCAAATGGCTTGGTTTCTCAAAAGAGAAAAATCGCTCAGTAATTTCAGCTTCGATCATCTGGGGAAATAATCATCACTTCCATCTTCATTCAACATTGGGACGCTCAGCAGATCAAACTTATAGTTATTGCATATGAACAGCACATAAAAGAAGAGACACTACTATTATTTGAAACAAAATAAATCAATAATTCAGAGAATTAGCGAGATGGATCAGATTCAATTGGCTTGGTTTCTCTAAAGAGAAAAATCGCTCAGTAATTTCAGCGTCGATCATCTGGGGAAATAATCATCACTTCCATCTCTATTCTTCAATAGAAGAACCAACATAACTTGATAAATATTTTAGTCCTTTTTTGCTTGAAATTTTAATCCCCTAATACGGATCGCTGATGAAAAAATTTAAATAATAAAAAATCCTTAAGAGTCAAGAACAGTATTGGATTCCTTCGAGTTTTACAGGAACTGAAGAGGAAAAGATAATTAAAACAGAAAAAGAATGGAGAGAATTTCCCGTCAATGCAATTGGAACTGACATGAAAGGCTAAGCAGAACACAAAAATTGCAGATCGGAGAGATATTGCGTCAGCTCATACCAGAACCCACAGGATGCAGAGCACTGGTAATCAGTAATTGACGCGGAATTCAAACAATCAAAGAGAACCAGAACCCTAAATCAAAGGCATACATTACTAATATGAAAGTGAAAAGGCTTGAGCCGAAGCAGACCGTGAAGATGAGAGGAGGTGAAGCTGCTTTATAAAGGGATGACTCGTCCAACTATGAAACCCTAATTTGAGAGTGGGCTTTGGACCGAAGAAGGAAGCCTAAAATGGACTACGTACGATTCGGTTCACGAACGAGATCGTGCCACGCGTACGGTGCTTTATTGCGAATAGATCGTCCAACTATCAAATTCCCGTATGTCTCAGTCAATGAAAAAATAATACTACAACTACTTATTTACTGTTGTAAATATTATATTATTTAGATGTTCATAAACTTTTGATCTTTCATATTCCACACTCATAACCCCCCTTATGAATAACTTTTAAGATTTTTGTGGTTACATATTATACAATCATGATAATTTATATTGTCATTTATACTATGTAACCCTTGGTTTGACTTGAAAGCCTATATATATAAAGCTATGTAATACATATTGCAAATATCCATGTGAATAAGAGTCCCCCTTTTTGTCTCCAATTCTCTCTTACATCTCTTGTCTATTCATCTCTTTTGTATCAATTTTTTATTTTATAACATTTACTTAATTAAATTGAATTAAATATATTAATTAAATTAATTAATATAACATATTTTTTAAACATTGCATTCATTTTTCTTAATTTATTTTCTCTCTCTTATTTAATTATTGTTGAATGAATATCAATAAGTATAACTTGAAAAAATTGATAAAAATTAAAAATAAATCTTACATATATAATCAATATGCATTTTAGAAAGAAATAAGGTAAAATGCACCAATTGTCCTTATATTTTATCTTAATTATACAAATCTCTAATCTATTTTAAAAATTGTTTATAAGCTTTTCTATTATTAAATGTAAATTACACACACACACATTTGAGATTTCATTCCTCATATATAATTAAAATGATAAGGTATTGGAAGTAAATAAGGAAATCAAGATTGCTAGAAAAAAAATTACTCTATTCTGCTGCTAATATAAAAGCTAATTGATAATTGATTTTAATATTAAATATAAAACTCCAATTCACTTTATCTTTTCGATTTATATTTTTTCTTAAAGTATCCTTATTAATAATATATATCAAGGAGTTTTTGTCGGGTAGTTTTAGAAAAAAAAAACCTATATTGGTTATAAATAACAAGTATAACTAACTTTTTTTAATTCACTTGAATTAATTATATAGCTCTTATATTGGAATTTATTAACATATTACATCTAATTCTTAATATAAGAGTCATTTGATTTTATTGGGGAAGTTAAGGAAATTAATTAACCAATAGATTTATATTTTCCTCTAAACTAATTAATCTAATTTATAAACTAATATACAAACTAAACATATACATAAATATTTTATTATAATTAAGTAATTTATTTAATCACCCTAAAAAGTTCAATTTTAAACTAGAGAAGGTAACACAGCTAGAGAAGGTAAACACTATTTATGTTTTACTATTGATTTATTCATTATCTAACTAAATAAAAAAATTACAGTCAAATTTCTGAAAACCTCTCACCAAGGATGTATGTAAAGTTTTGTAAACTACTTTTTCAAAAAAATGTAGAAAAAAAGTTTTCCCTCAATTTATATATCAACGTGATTTTATAAGCTATTAAAAAGATCACCATTCATACTTGGAGAAAAGTCTTGATTCGAGTGCAGTAAACATACCAAAAAAAAAAAAATCTCGAAACCTTATAATACTTCAGAATATTGAGAACTCGTCACCATTTTGTTTCCCTTCAAAACCTTGTCATGAAAAGTGGATTCTCTGCAAGCCCATGAAGGTTATCGTTCGAAACTGAAACAGGAATGAAAAATGGCACCCTGCGTACACAAAGCCATCAGAAGCAGATGCCGTGAACATTGCATTTTCCCATATTCTCCCCCCTCTCTATCTCCTTCTCTCTCACCACACAGCCAGACACAGAAAGGAATGATACGATACCTATAGCTCCGTGATGGAAAACACTTGTCTTCTAAAGTTTGAATCTCTTCTCAAAAAGTGCTCATTCCTTTCCTTTTCTTCTCTTCCTAGATATTCCTTCTCCAACCCCATCACCAATTCCTTCCAAAATCGCTATTTTGTCATTTCATCCCCACAATCACACAAACGCCAACCACCCCATCATCTACTTCTCTATAAATTTAGTTACATTTATATAATCATCCTAACCATCATACACATCTTCCTCTTCATAGGCCACTGGTCTTGTTATTTCTGTTTGTGTGTGTGTGGGGTCCAATGGCTTCTACTCCTGCATCAGCCCCTGCTTTGAAGCGGACAAACTCGATTGCAGACAACATGCCTGATGCATTGCGTCAGAGTAGGTACCATATGAAGAGGTGCTTTGCCAAGTACCTTGAGAAGGGAACAAGGATCATGAAGCTTCACCATTTGATGGAGGAAATGGAGCAAGTCATTGATGACAAGAATGAGAGGAACCAAGTCTTGGAGGGCAATCTTGGCTACATATTGGGCTCTACACAGGTTTTTCTTCTCTTCTTCTTCAACCACTTGTCATTCTTTGTTTTCTGATGAAGACTTAAAAATATAGTAATGGTGTGTGAAACTTGATGCTTGCTGCAGGAAGCTGTTGTGAGTCCGCCATTTGTTGCCTTTGCAATAAGGCGAAATCCTGGGGTTTGGGAATTTGCCCAAGTCAGCTCTGAGAACCTCTCTGTTGTGGAGATCTCCTCCACTGATTACCTGAAATTGAAAGAATTAGTATATGATGAAAATTGGTATGTCTCATCTCATCATCATTTTCTTCTTCTTCAGAATGGTTTGTTGTGTTTGGCTGATGCTTCCTCATATGTCTCTGTTTGCTGGATTTTTCTATGATGCCATTCAAGTTTTTCCACTGTCCTCAACACACCTCATTTTCGCAGACCTTCATCACTATGTGATGTTGTCATATGTGTATTGAATTGAATTGAATCTCACTTTTTATTTTTTAAAGCCAGTGGTGGAGAAATGAGGTGAAAGGATATTTAGGAGTATGCCTATGCAAGTAGATAAAGTTATTGTTCCTTTTTAAACAAAAAAGAGCATTTGAGCTGGACCATCAAGAATAAAAGAAAAACTCGAGATAAAGGTAATGAACTAAGTTAAAACTGATTGAAGTTAACGGAAGAAAACGAAATATTGAATAAAATTAAACAAAACATATATATTTTTTATAAATAAATAAAAATATCCCTATAATATACTCAAGATAAATTAGACTGTGGGTTTTGCTTTACATGAAATCTGATATTAGCCATATTATTTATGGCTCATATATATACTGTGGTTTTCTATAAATCTTATTGTAAATATTGATATTGATATGCGGTAAGGTTCATGTCTCATAGTTAATAATCTCTAGAATATTAAAATATTTACTAAGTACGCATAAAACAAAGGCATAAGAATAGCAGCAGCAGCAGCAGCAGTAATAGTAATAAATTGTGACAAACTCTTCTGGCTTTGCAAAGCAAAAATTTCTTCTTTACAATCCGTGAGGCATGAAGATCTTCTGTCATGGTCATATAGCTACGAGCTTGTTGATGGTTAAGTTGGACCTATATTGCAGGGTAAACGATGAAAACGCATTCGAAGCAGATTTTGGAGCATTTGACTTCCCTATTCCTCATTTAACCTTGTCCTCTTCAATTGGAAAAGGGATTAATTTTGCCTCAAAGTTCTTATCTTCAAAGTTAAGTGGGAAAGTGGAAAAAACACAAGCTCTGGTGGACTACTTGTTAACACTAAGTCATGGGGGACAAGTGAGTGCAAGACCATGAAATAGAACCTAACGAACTTTTTCCAAGTAGAAAACGTTTCTGTAATAAATTTATCATTCATGTTCATTTTTCTTAAAAATCTTTTTTGTAATCTGAAATGGCAGAAGTTGATGATAAATGACAACCTGAACTCTGCTGCAAAACTTCAGCTGGCAATAATAGTGGCGGACGTGTTCCTTGCAAAGCTCCCTAAGGACACTCAATATCAGAATTTTGAGCTAAGGTAAGCTGTCTCTATTTTTTCTGTTGAAGAAGCCCAGGATGTTGTAATGTAAGACAAATTTCTTATTCACAGGTTCAAAGAGTGGGGTTTTGAGAGAGGCTGGGGTGATACTGCAGAAAGAGTGAAGGAGACAATGAACATTCTGGCTGAAGTACTCCAAGCACCAGACCCGAAGAATCTTGAGATGTTTTTCAGCAGAATCCCCACAATCTTCAATGTGGTGATCTTCTCTGTTCATGGTTATTTTGGACAAGCAGATGTCCTTGGCTTGCCAGACACCGGTGGTCAGGTAAATGTTTGAGGTTGATGACACAACATATAGTTTTCAAGTGCTTGATTTCAGCCTCTTCAATCAAAATATTATTAACACATTGAAAGAATAGGGAGTGGAAAATTCTTGTGTCAAGTTGGCTTTTGACTCACTGATCAAAACAAGTGATTTTCAAACAAACTTAATGGGGTTCAATTTGGAACAGGTAGTTTACATCTTGGATCAAGTAAGAGCTCTGGAAGCAGAGTTGCTTCTCAGAATTAAGCAGCAAGGCCTAACTGTGAAGCCTCAAATTCTTGTTGTAAGTTTCACAACTTGCCAAGGAATTATCTTAGGACATCAAGCAAACAGCCAACTATTCATCTTGTTCTCATGACAGGTTACAAGGCTCATACCTGATGCTCGAGGAACCAAATGTGATCAAGAGTTAGAACCAATCATTGATGCCAAACACTCTCACATTCTACGTGTGCCTTTTGTCACAGAAAAAGGAGTCCTTCGTCAATGGGTTTCTCGCTTTGACATTTATCCATATCTTGAGAGGTTTACTCAGGCAAGTATATCTGTATTTTACATTACCTTCTAGATTTTCCTATTGAATGACCCTACTTTTTGCTAACCTTACGTTTTTTGGTCATATTTAATAGGATGCTACAACAAAGATCCTGGACCACCTCGAAGGGAAGCCAGATCTTGTTATTGGAAATTACACTGATGGGAATTTGGTAGCATCTCTGATGGCTAACAAACTTGGGATAACTCTGGTTAATATCTCTTTCTTCTCAGCTTAAAATTGTTGTCCAAATTTTTGTTGTTGCCAAAAGGAATAACTCTTAAGGGTACTTTGAAACCAGGGAACTATAGCTCACGCTTTAGAGAAGACAAAGTATGAAGATTCAGATGTCAAGTGGAAGGAGCTTGATCCCAAGTACCATTTCTCATGCCAATTCATGGCTGATACAATTGCAATGAATGCAGCAGATTTCATCATCACCAGCACATACCAGGAAATTGCCGGAAAGTATGCTCATCGATTTTCTCACCATGTATCTGAAATAGAAAATCTTAAACAGACGAGAATTTTAAACAATATAATTTAAAAAAATTGAGTTATGCCAGTGTGTTTGGCACCATTGGACAGATACTTGCGGTAAACATGGAAAGTGATGCTAAAATTACACAAGCTTGCTTCAAACTTGCTAGTATTTTGATATTATTTGGCCATGCTTGTTAGCTCAATAAATAGATCTAGATATATGCTAATTCATGGAAGTTCTTATTTGCAGCAAAGATAGACCTGGACAGTATGAAAGCCATGCGGCATTTACACTTCCAGGGCTCTGTAGGGTTGTATCAGGAATAAACGTATTTGATCCCAAATTCAACATAGCTGCACCTGGAGCTGACCAGTCTGTGTATTTCCCTTACACATACAAAGACAAAAGACTAGCCCAATTTCACCCTGCCATTGAAGAGCTACTTTATGGTAAAGTGGATAACAATGAGCATATGTAAGTGATTGTTGCTACTCTGCATATTCATTTAATATTCAAATGTGAATTGCTCTGAACACCTGTGAAATTATTGTGGAAACAGTGGATCGTTATCAGACAGGAGAAAACCTATCATATTCTCGATGGCAAGACTTGATGTTGTAAAGAACTTAACCGGGTTAGTTGAGTGGTATGGAAAGAACAAGAGATTGAGAAATTTGGTAAACCTTGTCATAGTTGGAGGGTTCTTTGACCCTTCAAAATCCAAAGACAGGGAAGAAATGGAAGAAATAAAAAAGATGCACACTTTAATTGATAAGTACCAGCTAAAGGGTCAATTCAGGTGGATTGCTGCACAGACTAACAGACACCGCAACGGTGAACTCTACCGATGCATTGCTGACACCAAGGGAGCTTTTGTGCAGCCTGCTTTATATGAAGCATTTGGACTTACCGTTATTGAAGCAATGAACTGCGGCTTGCCCACTTTTGCTACAAATCAAGGAGGTCCAGCTGAAATTATTGTTGATGGAATCTCCGGATTCCATATCGACCCCTTACACGGCGAGGAATCAAGCAAGAAGATTGCTGATTTCTTTGAGACTTGCAAGGTGGATCCAACACACTGGAGCAAGATTTCATCTGCCGGGTTGAGGCGCATAAATGAATGGTAAGGATCGTCATTTAAGATAGATTCCCTATTATAGTGTTTCTACCTTCTGCAACAGTCAAAGTTTTATCGTTTTCTATAAATGGCTTGTTTTTTAGCTACACATGGGAGATTTACGCAAACAGGCTACTGAACATTGGAAGCATGTACACTTTCTGGAGAACAATAAATAAGGAGCAGAAAGAAGCAAAGCAAAGATATATTCATATGTTTTATAACCTTTTATTCAAGAATTTGGTAAGACAATATGGTTTATTCTTTAAAAAAAAAAATTAAAAGTCCAAAACTTTCACACCAATAATTCCACGTATTATGATATGATGAGATTCTAAGAAATTTTCTGATATGTCAAATGTCACAGGTGAAGACTGTACCTCTTCCAAGTGATGAACCTCAAAAACCAGTTACCAAGCAGCGGACTAGCGTTAAACAACAGGGCTCAAGGTATGTCAAATCATGATGATAATCCTTCTTACCAACTTAATTTCATTACGTTATGAAACTTTTATCTGGAAAAAAAAAGCTTATTTTTATTGATCCAAGCTAAAATATTCTTGTTCTTTTCTTTTGTTTCTTTCTTTGGCTGCCCCAGACGTGTACAATCCACACTGTCAAGGTTAGATTAACAATATTGTTTCAGTTTAGTTCATGAATTTGGAATACAAGGCGTGATAGTTCAATGAAGCAATTACTCCTTGTTCTTTTACAGGTTACTGGGAGCTTGAATTTCCCAGTCATAAATCAGAGAAATTGTCACACTGGATTCATACTAGTCCTGGGCTGATGTGATGTACATGTCATTTTTATTATTATTTTTCAATTATTATTCAAACAAGCCCTGTAATTATTGAGACATTGGCAAAGGAGTTTTTATTGCTATCAATAAAATGCAATTGAAATTGGAAGAGAGCAATCATTGTATATTATCATCACTCCAACCGTCATAGTACTAAACTAAAGCCAAACAATACTTAAATATAAATTCTCAAGACTTTTCTCTGGACTCCTATAGTGCTTGAAATTTAGAGATATATTTCTGCACATTTGACCATCCATTTGGTAGGGGATGATGACTAGTTAGCTTGATTTTTTGTAAATTTTTGTTTAATAAATAAAGTTTCAGTTTCCAATAAAAAATGTGACAGTATGATAAGTATGTAATATGAACAAGCAAAAAAAAAAAACTGACAATTAAGTAAAAATAAATATATTTGAATCGTCTAAATTAGGATTCCAATGCACATCTGAACCCTTGATGAATAATGAGCACTAGAACCATTTTAAATATGATTTTTTTTTCTCTTCTTTAAACTCTCATTTAATATGGTATAGTTAAAAAAATTAATTTAAAATAAAGTTAATAAGATAACTGCTCTTCTTTAGTAAGGTAGTTAAAAATAATTTATATTTTCAGAGAGAGAGAGAGGGTATGGTGGTGGAGATACGCTTAGTGCACATGGAATTGGGGGAAAACAAAATTGACAGGGATTGTTTTCTGGATTTATTTTCAGAGAAATTTAGATTTAAATTCTTGTGATTTTTTTTTTTTTTGCACATTCTTACACTTACATTCACGTGGCAAAAGTTTCTATATTTTATAATATTTTATTTAGAAAAGGGTAAAAGAGAAGAATAAGAATTCCCTGTCTGGTTGTTGGCCAAAAAAAAAAAAAAGAATTCCCTATCTGGTTAAAAGTAACTGTCTTGGGGTCCTTCATAACAAGAAATATGATAGTTATGACCAAAACAGAGAAGCAAGACTCAAAGTTGAAGAAGGTTTAAGTTTTGTTGTTCTTTCATAATTTTGCAAGAATCTCAAACTCTGCAACATTTTGTTCGGTCCTATACTCTGTTCGTCTCAAGCGGAGGAATCCTTCGGTATCTCTATGACTTCCTCATCATCATCAACCTCTGCCCCTGCATATGTTCGACCCTCAGCTTCCTCTTCCAAAAATGGCAAAAAACCTAAATGTGAGTTATTTCTCGCTCCATTTCCCCCCTTTCTCGCGGCCTTGCTTCGATTTCTGTTAATGCTCTTTTCATTTTCATTACTGCAACTTCTATCGACATATTACACTAACATATTTATGTGATGATACATTAACTTGTATACAACCTTAATACATAGGCTTGCCACTTCGTGTTTATTAAGTCATGTAATGTCTAGACTATAGGAACAGTTTTTGGTACACTACATGGAGTTTTAAGAAATAGATTTAAGATGATAATCACTTAACTTTTATATGCTAGTCTTAACTGATGATATACATCTTTTTTTTTTTTTAACTTTCTTATGTTAGCATAGAGGAAAACTTGTTATATTCCTAAGATCGTATAACAAAAATGTAAATGAGCCATCATAAATAAGCTTCATGAGATTATTTTTCAACAGTGTTAGGTACATTTCTGGAGTTTTGAACATTGATGAGGGAAGGTTACTGTAACGAAGTTTTTGAAATATCTAGTATATAAATCTAAATACAAACTGAGTGTTTCATGTTTAGACCTTATAGTTGTTCCTCTATGAACAGCTGGTTGTTTGTGATGATGTCCATGTGTCATTAAGCTTTTCTATCTGAATAATATTTCCCCCGAGTTTGTTTCCCATGTTGTAGATTCTAAATTTTCACAGCAAGTACTTCCTGCATGGCAATCAATTATAACACCGCCATGGGTATGGACTACAAATTAACTTCTGTTATGTCAGTACTAAATCATAGCATGCAACTTTTTAGCCTTCTCATGCTGTAATAATGGATTAATGATTTCTCGCACTTCACCGGTCATTACACATTTAACAGTTATCGCAGTCATCTTCATACCACTTGGTTTTGCCTCATTATTTGCATCAGAGCGTGTAATATTTTATAATTATGATATAACCCTGCCAAATAGTTTCTGAATAAAGCAGAAAGGGTAGGATAGCTGATATTAATGAGGGAAATCCTTAGGTTTTGATATTGATACTCAGGAAACCGAATCAGAGTTACAAGTGACTTCACTTATTCTGGCCAAAATCTTATTCCCCTTCTACAACTCAAAAGATACTCTAAACAGCAACCATATAGAAAATAGAGAATAAACACTGAACAAAAGGATCAACAAAACTGGAAAGGTAAGTGTTTTGTCTTAGGTCACATATTATTTCTCTAATCGTAGCTCAACATACATGCACATGCTCTCTTGTGGATATTGGTGATTAATTCTAATATATGACGAGTTGATCAAATTTTTATTTTTCCGAGTTGGAAAAGTAAATGGTATTTATAGAAAGAATTTCCAGCTTATTCGTTGGCAAACGCTAGTACAATAACGATCAATTTTTGGATGTTGTACTTCGATTTCTTGTTTTCTTTTCCCCTCACATTTCTTCCTTTTTAATCTGTCTTTCTGAAATTGGGGACTCTGAATAATGAAATGCTCTTCCATCTGCATGATATTAACAGATTTGTTGAAAGTAGAGATGACGGACAACTACGGAGCAAGGCAGATGAGACGGGATCATCCTCTTGTGAACCTGAATTAAATCATGATGGAAAGCCAATTGTTCCATGTGGCCTCATTGCGTGGAGTTTGTTCAATGACACCTTCAGCCTTTCAGCAAACAACAAGGCTTGACTGATCGACAAAAAGAATATAGCATGGAAAAGTGACAACACCACAAGATTTGGTTCTGATGTGTATCCGAAAAACTTCAAGCTGGGAGACTTGATTGGTGGAGCAAAACTCAACGAGAGCATACCTGTAGGTATATCTATCTTGATTGCAGTGAATGGCTATGGTAATTTTCATTATTCTCTTGAGTTATGTAAGAAAAATCTATTGCCTGTTTTTTAAATGTGTTAATAGTGATTTTCCTGGCATGCATCAGCTGAGTTAACAAGTGGATCTCATGGTTTGGATGCGAACAGTGCCATCGTCTTCTTTCAGAAAACTGTATGGGAAGATTGAGACTGACCTTGAAGTTTATGATGGGTATGACATAGTTAGCGAGAACAATTATACTACATACAACTTCGGAGGAAAAAAGAATCTGGTTCTTTCAACAACTACTTGGATTGGTGGGAGAAATGATTTTGTGGGGATGGCATGTCTTGCCATTGGACTGTCCATGTTGTTTGAGTTAATATTCATAATCAAGTATGTGATCAATCCAAGGTATGGAAATACCATGCTCATCCTTCATCTGCTGTTTCTGTTGTCTTTTTACAGTTAAAACAAGTTGGCAGAGAAATTTTGATTTTTTGCATATTGTAGAGTGGACTGTAGTGTTCCGGTCCCAAAACAAAAAAGACTGGAGTGTACTGTAAACAAATCTGGCATTGCTTCCTCGGCTCCAATATTTTCACCTTAAGATCTACTGAATTTGAAACTTTGATCTTTATAGCTTCCATCTCCAACAGGGGATTTTTTTTTTTTAACAATTAAGCTCTTAACGATTAGTGTGCCAAACATGCAAGTTTTACACAATCCTTGCGCGGCTTAAAATTTCTCCTCTAACATTTTGAATCCTCCCTATCAATATTCGATCTAAAGTTTTGTTCATGTTGTTGTCCTTTTAGTTAAGCGCTGGTTAGTCAGATAAGAAAAAGCCTATTATGTTTCTAAAATATCATAGGTTTTTCTCTGTTAATTCTTTCAAGTTGAAATTGCATTTGGATTTTGCTTCACATGCAGCCTCTTGGGGATCCATGCTACTTGTCCTGGAACAAATATTCAGAAAATGTAATATAATTTGAACATTGTCATCTACGAGGAGACTTCACAAAGTTCTGTATTCTTTATTCATGCAAGTTCTTGATTCGCTCAAGGTCTCTTCTTCATTGACACAATTTAAAGTATCTGTGGAACATTTCGAGTTGGATTGCATAATTTTTGGAGGAGGCCTTAAAAGTTGTGCTGTCATGTATAGTTAATAATGTGCATTGTCATTAATACTCTTCTCAAATAACATTCAAGCCATGTGAAATGTGACATCCAACTTGTGTGGGAATCCATATGTAAATTATCTGTGTTAAATAAAGAAGGAAAAGAAGTAAAAGGTAAGTTATTCTATATAAGAAGAGAGTACAAGTAACTTCATCAAAGAAAGTGCGTCGAAGTAAAGTACAAGAACATATTGGGATAGATTAGCCTCCAATCTACTTAATTGGGAGAATCCTAGGGACTTGAACCTTCTCAGATTTAAACCCTTTAATTAGAAACAAAAAAACAAATATTAATTTTAGGGGTTAATCAACTGTGATGTGGTTAGCCCACATGGTGCAGAGTGCCAAAGAGACTGTAAGGAAAATTCCTACCTTCTTTAACACCACACCAAACCCTCTTCCACTTTTGATACCAACAAACCAAACCCCTTCTTTCTCATTCCATGAGAATTTCTTCTTGTTTTTGCTTGCACAGGAGCAATATTTCTCCTTGACATCGTCATTTTGAGGATCTGGTTTCAAGATTTGTGAATGCTCCCCCAAATATGATGAAGCAAAATGCATCAAGAGAAATGCAAATATGAACATAATAGCACTGGCAGTAGTCTCTGAAGGCTTCATTATTAGCTTCCCCATCACATAGTCTTTCAGTCTTGTGAAATAGGACCCTTGGCTCCCCATTCTCAGCGTTTCTTCTGTCTGTGCTGTTTCTGCATTTTCTACAGAAAGATTAGTGTTGGCTGCTGTTACTGGGTTGAGATGAACCTTGAGGGTTTGTGAAGGGACTATCTGGTGAAAGAATGTTTCGGTTGCTTGGCGAGTTGCCACAAACATTCCATGGCTGACTTTTACTTCCTCAACAACCTCAAAGCAGCTTGGAGAACTTGAATAGTCATCCATGGGGGTACCTTCATCTATGTAGTTCTCATTTGGTTCATCGTAATTGATGAAACCCAATGAGAATTCATCCATGTTGTTGCTTTGGTGCTGCACAGATTCTGCTGCAAAATAAAAATCCCTCTTAAATTATCATGGGAAAAATAGAGAAGGATTAAAGTTTACATAACCCTTAATTACGTGGGGAAAAGTTACAAGATTTTCTACGTTTGGACAAGTGAATATTATTTGTTTTGGTGGAAAAGAAGTTAATAATGAAATTCTAAGTTATAAAGCATGTTCTCATCCTTTGTTTCAATAATAAAATGTTCAATACCTTGCACTTCATTGTCTTCCTTGTTTATTTGGAAATTTGTAATATCCTCAATAGGAACAATCTTTTGATCTTCCATAAAGCCCTGTGCAATTATACAAATAATCATATATATATATATATATATTCAGCATTCATCAGGACACTATATACAACTGATAAAAAAACTGAACCATTAATGGTGATGAAACTAACCTACCTTGTCCATATTTTTGCTTGACATTCCAACCCATCTCAAGTTCTCCACCATCCTCTCTGTCTTAAACTCATCATCCAGATCTGAAATCTCTACTGACCTAACTGGGTTCTGATCTTCCCATGTGGTAGTCTCATTATTATTAATGCCTCTGATCATGGGACTCAAGTCACTCACATGGGGGTTGTAGTTATAGTTCTGATCACCACTTCCTCTTCCCACCATGAAAGTGAAGTCATCATCTTCGTCACGAGGAGGAGCATAGTTTTCGTTGCCGTTGCCGTTGCCGCCGCCCCATGTGGTGGGTGAATAGTTTGAGGGCTGATTAATGATTTCCTGAGAAGCCTGAGCTACTGATAGAATCTCCTGCAAAATATCTGTTGGTGTTGTTACAGTTCTGCTTCCATGAATAATGGCACCCAAATGATCAGCTGCTTGTTGTGGCACCTTCAGTTCAGAAAAGCCAACTTGAGGGAAGTCATCCATCTCCAATGGAGGCATACTGAACCTATGCTGCATCCTTGCACATTCTAAAGCTATGTCCACCTACGAAACACATTACACACACACACAAGTACGAATGGAAGCTGAATCATTTAAATAAATACCCACACAAGTACATGAGTTTAACTTGGTTTCTAAAATCTTGATATGTAAAATGGAAAAACAGTAACTATACATCACGTTTTAGTTTGGCAAATGTGTGTTTCTCTTTCTTAATTAAATACTTTAATTTTACTTTATGAGTACTGTTAGCCCTTGTAATTTTGCTATGAGAACACAATTAGCCATGTATAAGAGCTAGAGTGAATTTAAAAGATTTAAGAGAAAAATCTACACACATACTAAATTAAAAAATTGAAAAAAAAAATACAGTGACATGCAAAATAAGGCAAGGGATCGTACATTATGTTTGTCATCTAAAAAATCATGTATATTAGTATAGATTCAATGCAATATTACTTAGTAACAATAACAAAACATATCTAGCAAAATTTAACAAAATTATACTTCAAATAACTTAGAGAGATAATCATGTTTTCCGGATGACATGGGCATGAGATGATTATAATTAAATGATTGGTCATTATTGGTGTGAGAATTTACAGCTTTATCAAGAAAAGATTAATTATCAGGTGATTTATAAATATAACCTAGCAAAAAAAAAAATCAGATATGCGAGATATAGCATTTATATAGCATATAGAATGTTTATAACATGAAACATCATATGCTTCCAGCCATTTTGGACATCCAAACATATAGCAACATATACTATACTAATCCAATTAATTATTGTGAGCGCCCTAAACATGTATTGCATTAAAAATGACACTAACAGTGAATAATTAAATATTTATAGGGAAATATTTTATCCATTATTACTAGTTAAAGACATAGAGGGTTCTTTTTAGATTCCATATAATCTAAGATAAAGAGAGATGGATTTTTGGGCCTCATCTAATATGCAGGGCTCTTTTTAACTGCTAATTCTTTCTCCACCTGGTTGTCCAAGTGACCTAGAGAGAGAATCCATGCCCAATCACATATATGTATACAGCTAGGCCTCTAATACCTCACTTATATATATATATATATGTATCCATGCATGTATATATATAAAGATGATTTACCTTGGAGGGAGGATAGGATATGGCTGCATAGCTGGGAAATGA
Organism: Vachellia collinsii; assembly: GCA_006871305.1. NCBI lineage: Eukaryota > Viridiplantae > Streptophyta > Magnoliopsida > Fabales > Fabaceae > Vachellia > Vachellia collinsii. The sequence continues at coordinate 16,320 of QFDD01000909.1, forward strand.
AGAAGTTGTTGGAAGGCTTGACAAAGGATCATCATCAGACAAGAACTGTGACCAACTAGGATTATTGTTACTGACATCATTGTTGAAGCTTGTTGTCTCATTTATAGAGTGGTGGTGGTGCATGTAGGCTGAATGATGATGATGAAGAGGCATCGTCGTCGTCATCATCAAGTAATTATTTGTGCTGTCCAAGGCTTCTCCTCTTCCTCCTTCAGAGTAAAGGTCATTATTAATGGTGGATGATGTCTGATCACTACCCATCTGCTGCTGATGATGATGATAATTCCCATGGCTGCTCCTCACGTACTGCTCTTCTTCTACCTTTGGGCTTATCACTGCGCTCTTCTTGAATACACGACACAGAGAATATGCCTCCTGATAGAATTATCATCGATCATTATTTTACATCCCAAACAGGAAAAATAGTTCTTACATGATATCGATGTGTAACCAAGTGGGATGAGAAACTACGTTCCAAAAATTAGCTGTTGAGATAAAAGAACCAGTCCACTTAAATTGAGTATCCCATTTTATTTACCTGCATGGCAGAAGAAGCTGGTTGACATTCTCTCTCGTGAAGGCGATACTCATGCATGACCCAATCAGTACGAGAGCCATGAGGGGCTCTTCCTCTGTAATAAACTAGGGTTTTCTTCATCCCTACTGCTCGACTCTGTGAATTCACCTTCCTGTCTTTCCCTGTCGCCTTCCAATACCCACACCTTGTAGCCCTGTTTGTTCTTGACCCGTTCGGATATTTCCTGTCTCGAGGACTGAAGAAATACCACTCCAAGTCCTTCCCAGGTAACAGAGATTTCCCTGCATATATTTAAAAAAAAATACAAATACTTATTAGCTGGCAAAGTTTTATGTGTGTGTGTTGCATGCAAGTTTTGAATATCTTGGAGACCATGAAATTGTATGTTCCTTTTTTAGATATTCTTTGTACTGGCTAGCTTTTTGACTGGCCAAGTCCTCAATTCCTCTCTTGTCTTATTATTGCTATGGCTTAAGGAGTACCCAAAAAAAAATCTTTTTCTTTTTGGGTGAACCACTCGAGATATTTTTTATGGGACAGCAAAAATAATATACTTGACCAATAAAGCAAGTATGTGTTTCATCCTCTAACAAAGCCAAGAGAGAAGAAGAAGAAGAAGAAGCAAAATCGTGTCAAAAGGAGAGCACCGAGTGAAAGCTTTCACTTTTTCAACCCTATTAATTTTTCTTGATGACCATCATTGTCTGATAATTTTGCAGCACCATGGATATTACAAAATGGAGACGTTGAGAAAAGAATGATAAATACACACAAATATAGTGTTTGATATTATGATATATATATATAACACAAACATATTTAATATATGCACGTCGTACCTGGCAAGTCCCATGGTTCACACTTGTAGAGATCAACTTCAGGGATGATCTCTAGCTCAATCTTTAGGCCATTAATCTTTCTTTTGAGATAGTAAGCAACGAGCTCTTCATCTGTTGGGTGGAATCTGAATCCCGGAGGAAATGAAACTGGTGCCATCTCAATAAATATATATATATATATATATCTCGCCTACCTTCGGACCTTCTTCTTTATGTTTCTCGATTATTATCTGTTGACCTAAGAAACAAAACCAAGAACACAAACTCAGCCTCAATCCCAAGTCGTAATTACTAATATATCATATATAATTATGCCGCAACCATATGATTATACTGATGTCAAAACAAATCAAATCATCGTTCATGCATTCATCTATATATATATATAAGACATATATGTTTCAGGAGAGGGATGGATCAGACCTTAGAGGAAGAAGATCCAAAGGTGGCAGAGAGAGGAGGAGCTTGAGAATGATCAAAGAATGGCAAAAGAGAAGAGGGAGAGAGGATAAGTTCTGAGGGTTTCTTCGGGTTTTGATAAAGATGACAGGCAGAGAGAGACGAAATAAACAAATGAAAAGCGAAGCGAAGGGTTTTGTGTCAGCCCCACTTGGCTTTTTGTTACTTTTCATTTGTTTTTTTGATCAAGATGAATGAATGATTCCTCTTATTTCTTTGTAATCAAGCTTACATTGCTTATTCGTTATCACTCCTATCACTCCCCCCTCCCCCTAGGGGCGGGGGGGCGGCACCCAGTTATCCTATGCTTCGCACTAGTTCCTTCCAAAAATTCCACCTCCTACACGTGGCGCCCCCTTAGTGGTTGCATCTCATGCACGTTAGTATTCATACATACATGTCTACAAAGAATATGGGATCTACGTTAACGTGAGGAAACTCACGAAGACAACCTACTTGGCGGCTGTTTCTAACTGAAAACAACGACCCCCTTTCACATTCAATTTCTCTGTGTCTATTATCTTTGTTATTTTATGTATATATATAGCATGTTATCTACTTTATATATCTTATCTATGGACTATCATTTTCGTTCGCTTTTGTGACATATTTTCTTTTCACGTGGATGCTGAGTGGTTCAGGATTATTTGTATGCTCCAACAACAACATATCTTTCAGATTTTTACCCACTTTTTGCAGAGATCAAAATTCTTAACGTGTCTGTGTTTTCCCCTGTCGTTCTTCTTTGGGACAATTAAGAACCGTTCATTCTCATTCATTATATTACGTTCCATTTTAGATGTATGCCACTTTACATTATCAGTTTCTCTTGTTCTCATATTGTGATCATCACTTGCATATTGATTACGTTGAAATTAAATCACCGACGTTAATTTTCTCATGAAAAATTAAGTATGCTATATATAATTTATTTCAAGAAAAAATATACATTTAATATATTATGTATTAAATATGCTCTAAATAATATTGGTGGATTGCGTGTGTATGCTGTTTTTTTTTGTTGTTTTGGGGGGGGGGGTTTCAATTAATTAATGAAAAATTATAACATATTTATTTCGATATGCAACCATATCTACTTAAAATAATGTGAAACATTTGTCTATGTTTACATTTAATACTGGATAGTGTTTTAAATAAAGTTTCTTGTCTCCCTAGTGAACAACAAAAAAGTAGTGATAAGTAAGTTGTTTGTGACCCTTTGATAAAATGAATGGTTTAGGTTTACAAAAAATAAAGATAAAAGGAGAGTAAAGAAATGGAGACGTTCCAAATCCCTGATCAGAGTTGGTTATTAAGTCATGAGTAATAGAAAACCGGATCAAGAGCACATCAATATACAATTTTTTCTTCAAGAAAGAATATACATAAAAGAAACTTCTTTCCATGTATACTATATATTATTAGTTTACAGGATCATATATATGCATGATTTTCTTGACAATGTGAATATTAATTACTTCATCCGATTCTAAATATAAACTTATATTTATATTTATAGTATAAACATGAGGGAATATTAATTATGGATTGGGCAATTTTAAAGCCATATGAAACTATTAGATTTACAAGACATACCTAATTCCTGGTCAATGGATGATGATTGATTGGGGCGACGAAATGCACAGCTAATTCCAAGGTGGGACCCATGTGGGGCCTGCTTTTGCCACGTGAACCAAATAAAGCATCCATGTGGCATTCATGGGAGAATCACTTGTACGTTAGATATCTGATGCTTTTGCCTCTTGCCCTCTTCTGTGTATATATATCCTATATAATATGCTCCTCTTTATTAATTAATATAATATGTATAATATCAAGCTTTCCCTTTCATGAATCCATTTTTTGGTTCCTTTCTCCTTTATGAATCTATTCCTTGTCCACTTTTTCAGTTTTTCTTCCTCCATCATCTTCTCTTAATTAATTTCATATGTGTGTGTGTAAAAGAGGGTGACCCGCAGGGCCCCACATGGATCACAAAGCTTAGAAGACAAAAATGGACAAAAAGAAACAAAGTTTGAGGCGTTTTATAGTCTGAATGAATGAGGAACAATAAAGCTGTATCACCAACAAGGAGGTTGGTTTAAATGGTGAGCGGTTGATTCCGCTTAAGTGAGATCTTGAATTCAAACTTTAACGTATGTATAAATTCTTGTTGGGAGATGCGTGACATGGTTCAGATTTAAATATAATTGGAGTAAAGCTTATGATGTATCTTAACTCAAGTTCCCTTTTCGTATTGGTCACGACCCAAAAACAAATCATGTACCCTTTGGGTTCTCAAGTGGGCTCACAAATACGTCATCACCCACCATGACCCACAAGTTTTTGTTTGGTGGATCCTTATGATAGACTTGAATAAATCTTGACCACCAATTACTTCGGATTCCAACAAGTGGATTTGGATTTAGCATAAAAGATCAACCTCTCATAATGTGATAAATTAATATTTAAATTCTAGTTAAAAAATGTGTTCATATTTAATGTCTGACAATATCTCAAGAAAAAAAAAAGCTTCAAGTAGGAGAAAACATGTGCTTAGCTGAAAAATTTTTGGATTCCAATTAGTGAAATTAAATCTCTAAACTTTAATAGAAGCTCCACAAATATGAATGAAGAATAGAAGATAAATGGATTGTGCATAGAAGCGGATCTGGAATCCATATTTTGAAGAGCCAGGAGAGGAATGGAGAAATCAAGGAGCTAATATAATCATCGATAACAACCAAATGTTTTAAAAATGAAAATACACATAAAACCAAAAAGATTGCGAATTAGTGGGTCACGATTTTCGTGATTCAAATACACTTAAAGGCAAATGAAAGTGATGATCAAATTTTAAGTGCATTCCTATAAATATATTGTCTTTGAGGAGTGAGGGATGTTTGTGTGGGGCTTTGTCTTGCCATTTTAGACTAAAACTAACTGTAGGGAACAGGCTTTTATGCTGTAGATTAGAGAAAGACGATGTTTTTGGTTACTGTACATAGAATGGGATAATGCACAAGAATATACTCATATGAACAGTGGATATTTGGATACAAGAAGATTTTGTGACTGTCTTCTTGCGGTAAACTTCTCAGCTAGGCTCAAGCTTTTGCAGAGATAAGTTACAGCTGGAGATGGAAAACAAGGTAAAACGTTAGCCCTTCTCCCAGTTTTGGCTTGTCTTTATATATCCTTCAATCCCATACTTCTGATAGACGGTGGCTTGATTCTTCTCCCACCATCGCTCGGCTTCCTTCTCAGAAAATTGTTTCCGGCTGCATTGCACAGATCCCAATAATGGAGTTTCAGATCATCAACATTTTGTAGACATGAGGAAACATAGAAGAAAGACACGAAAATCATGCAGAATCTTAATCAAAGTATATCATATCACAGTGGACATTGTTGACATTTTTGAGGTTCTTAGATAAACCCAATTAGGTAGACCAAAACAACAGTGAAGAGACATGCAAGCATGTTTTAGAGGAAATAATCTTTTTTTTTTTTCGCATTTAGACTTGTTTTGGCTAACCACAACTTTACATGTTGCTGAAGTTTGGTATAGATCATCAATACACTCCCTTCAGCCTTATATATAAGTAACAACTAACCCAATCACATAGATTTGAATGTTAGTTAAAATTAGTTAAAAGTAATAAATATGCAAGAGATTTATTTTTCTCCAAATGTATCTTATTTATGAAGATGATGAGTGAGAGAGAGAGAGTGTGTGTGTGTGTGTGGGATAAGAGAGAATGAGAAAAAAAGATGAGATATGAGATACATGTAATTAGTTGAGGGTAAAAATGGAAAAAATGTATTAATTTTGGACAGAAACGATTTGTTCCTTATATATATAGGACAAACTCTGTGAGAGAATGTTACTCATAGATAGGACTAGATGGAGTATGTCTCCAACTTTAGCGGCTGTGTATCAGTGCATGCAACTTAAAACTTCAATAACATCCCTGTTGGATTGAAATAAATCAGAAAAGAATTACCTGAATCTAACTCTCTTAAGGCCCTTCTGACCACATGGCAAGGAAGTTAAAGTGATGTAGACACCAGGCTCATACTGCTCTACCCATTCAACCTTCAAGCCCTCAGAGCTATCTTCATGAGATTCTGCTTTAGTTGACTGAGAATCCTCCTTTGCTCTATCACTTTTAAGGATTGAACTTCTCGCAAGTTTGGATTTTAACGAGTCAGAGAACACTATCGGGGAATTTGATAAACTGTCCACATTGCCATCCTTTGGAGAATTGACATCCGTACGAATGGGTGTTAGATTGGACAGACATTCCTGTATCCCAAGCTTTCCTTCCTGTCCAGTCATGGTTTTATCTGATACTGTTTGCAGCTGCAAAAGCTATAATTATATAAATTACATAGCACAAGGACAGTAAGTTCACACCATAAAGACAAACTAACTAAAATACACTGTTTGTTGGGGGGGGGGACTAAAATACACTGTTTGCTGCGGAAAATCTTAATATCCTCACTTTAGTTCTATTATACATTATATCTTGTTGTTTACCTAATGTGGTTAGTGATCATAAATGGCCGTGTTGAGTTAAGATCATTGTTTATATACAAAGAAAAGGTTCAAATGGAGGAACTTCTTATGAAAACATTAACACATCCATTCAAGGAAGGCTTATTGATAACTTTATTTCTCTACTTTGTCTATTTTGAGAAGATCAATTTGAACTGAATTCTAACAGGAAAAATGAAGATCTGGGACTGAATATAGAGCCTGAAGTAATATGAATATATAACTCATCCGTCATGTATTTTTTCGCTTCTCTGATATCATAAGCAGGAACTTACTAGAGTAAAAGTAACAAGACCAACACAAAACCAAAGTGAATATTCTCAGTCAATCGAGCTGGCCAGAAATCCAGATTCTACAGGGATAAGGAGGCCACAAGAGGACAAAGAAATGACTTACCCTTAAAACCAATGCTTTTATGACCTCTTTTGCTGCCTTGCTCTTTGCAGCCTCCTCCTTTGCCAAGAGCCAAGTCTCCTCAATCTTTTTATGACATTCTTGTAACTTACGGTTTCCAGTCTCACATTGCCCTTCAAGGATTCTAGCCTAATTAATGATATAAATTAGTACCATCTGGCAATAAACTCGGCTTTTAAATATGAAGATATAAAATTGTAACGGATAAGTTAAAGAAGAACAAGGAAGGAATCTTATGGATCAGCAAGTATACCAAAATAAACAAATTGGAGTCGCTTACCTCAGCTCTCAGCCTCTGAACTTCTTCTATCAATGTATTACCATACTTTGTGGTATCTTTCTCTCCATAAAAATTGTTGGATAAAGTAGACTCTAAATTCACTGAAGTGAGAGAACCTAATTTATTTCTAAATGATGAAACAGAATTTTCTGTACAATTTTCAAACAGGGAAGGGCATGGAACTTGCCCCCATTTCGGCACTCCACCGAATACAGAAGAAATATTTTCTAAATTATGCTGGCTTTCTTGTTGGTTTTTCCAGTCCTTTCTTCCACCTGGCATGCTTCTTTTGTAGCATGATTGACCGAGAGACAAAAGTGGAACCTGCGTCACTGTTGCTTCTCTATCTTCTGTAAAATCAGTAAATTTGATCTGATTCTTCAGAGGCTTCTGAGAGTTGTGATTTCTGGACCTTGATACCACAACCGAAGGCTTACTTCCAGGCTGTTTATTGAAGCATTGGTCACAAATCCGAAAAGCCTTCTTCTTATTCGGTGCTAAAGCTGCATTAGTAACCTTTTTACCGCTACATGGATGACAAAATAGGAGGCCACAATTATAGCAATTATGCTTCTTCCTAGTGAATCCAAAAGGCAACCTACAACCACTGCAAGCTGACTGGTCATTAATAGAAATTGGTTTGTGTAAACATATCGCAGCCGTGCTGCTCGGACCACAAGTGACACTCTCTATCTGCCAGTCTCTTAAAGCCACAACAAAAGATGGTGAGTATCTGTCTTCAGTGTCACCTAACCCTAGCTGCCCATTTGTACCCTTTCCCCATGTATAGACACTCCTGGAAGATGTCAAGACAGCAACATGATATGAACCTGATGATATATCTTTCACAAACTCCTGTTTAAGCAGTCCTTCAACAATTGTGACAGATTTATCCTTGGCACACGGATTTCCTAGCTGTCCATGCACTGCGCTTCCCATTGTGAAAACTTTACCCATATTATTAAGTGCCACAGTCAACATTCTTCCACAAGAAACTTGAACAAAGTCATAATCCAGAAGTTGTGAAACACATGTTGGCAAGAGCTTCCTCCCGTTATCAGCATGGCCAAGCATCCCTTTCTCTCCATCACCCCAAGTGAACAGCTTACCAGTATTATACCTAAAGCGGTCAACCATGACTTCAGCAATTGCTGCTGTATGCCATGATCCACAAGCAACAGACCTCACCCAAAGACCCTTAAGAGATTCAACTTCTTTTGGTTGAGAAATGCTCAGAGAATTCCCATGCCCAAGAGCTCCAAATGTCCCATCCCCATGTGTAAATAGCCGTCCACAAGATGAGACCATCGCTGTATGCCATTCCCCACAAGTGACATGTGATATAATAATACCATCTAAAGGACCGGAGAGTTTGTGTGGTATCCATTGAGTTTTGAATCTCCCTTCACCAAACTGATCTGCAACACAACCATTATTCCCCCATGCATATACTTCGCCAGAATTTGTTAAAGCACATGTATGACACTCACCACAGGCAACATCCTTTACATGGACCCCATTAAGAGAATCAACAATTTTGGGTGAAGTTGTATCTATATCAATTTTGAGCCCGAGTCTTCCTCCTTTCCCCTCACCCCAGCTTAACACTTCACCTTGCTTTGTAACAAGTGCAGCATGTTTCTCTCCTAATGTTAAGTTTTCTACATCTAACATCATGGTGGATTCCAGTAAGTTTGGCAATAGCACGTGAGCTCCCTGTTGGTTGATGAGCTGATCATCCTCACTCTCTGCAATTCTGACAATGCCCCCACCCCAGATCATGACATCTTTCAATATATTGCTATTTGCTACACGTGGAGAGGTAGCAGGTACAAGATACCTATAGGCCAGATCCTTCTGATACTCTGTATCAACATATGTTGATCTACTCTTCCTAAGAATATCTGGATCGATATATGGAGAGTTTGGAACTGAATTATCAACAGCCCTTTGAGTATCGGATGGGAACGACTCTGATGAATAAAAGCTATCACAAGTATATGATAAGCCATCAGAAAAGCACCTCTCTGAAAGTGACAAAGCAGGACTTGCACATACGCTGTGTACCTTCCAAAGGACAACAATCGGCAGTCAATATTAAGGTGGAAAATACATTTTCATGCCACATTTCTACGAAATAATTCATTGCTGCCATTTTTCATTCAAAAGGTAGAGTAAGATGAGAGTAAGGAAATGAGATAAAAATATATTAAACCTACTTGTTCCATGGCATCTGCAATACGAAATTATTTATGTGTTTGATATGGTAAACATCGCTAGACATGATAGAGATTTTCAAAGGACACAATTTCTCTCTAGCCTCTTCCACAAGAAAATCATGTGTTTCATGGTCTAAGAATGGTAAAGCAGAGAACCCCCGGGCAGATTGGTATACAATGAAAAACCCTTGTAAAATATAACTAACATACTGCATTAACGGATTTAACTTGCATTCTGAATCCACATTCAATCATTTGATGCGTAATGATGATATTATCAAGGAACAGGTCAATTTGTTTTTCATTTAATAGTTTGAATAAACCATAAACAGAACAGATTCATTAAAACACACAAACACAAGAACATCGTCAATGGCAATGACTAAAAACATCTAAGATATTACTTTCAAATTCAACCTTCTTCCAAAGGATAGGAAAGGAAAGAAATTTAAACTCAAGGGAAAAAGTAATGCAGCAGATTTATAAAACCTTTGTAAATTCAGCAGTATCCTCCAGAAGGCCAAGGTTTTTCTTTCTTCGAAAGATTCCAGCTGGACTGCTGACGCAACTCTGGATACCTTTGCAGCTTCTTAAACTGCTAAAAGGTTTTTGATGTTGGGACTGAGAAATTACAGCTTTCAAGCCCACAAACCAAGAAGTAGCCTGTGCTTTGTCCTTGCATATCTAGTTGAAGAGATAAATGTGAAGAGGATTGAAACTAGAATTAGAATTTTTTATATGCATGAGTTTGTATGTACAAAGAAAAGGCACATTGTTACATACATATATACATACACACACATATGTTTATAATCACATTACCAGATCAAGCGAACGTTCACCGTTAGCGTAAATTAGAGAAAATGAATGGCACTCCTTCCCATTTTGATTTAGCTTTTGGGACTTTACCTGAAAGGGGATAGCAATTTATTAGACTAAGACAAGTACGTTCTTTCTATTTATCTTTCAAGGCTTTACATAAATTAATGTTTGCGCATACATTTCCCTGTCCTTGAATAATTTTTGTGACTGAACTCAACTGCAAGTGTTTTTCCTGCTGTCCGGAGTACCAAATCAAATTTTTCTCATCCTGAAATTAGGGGAAAGGACATTTTATAATAATCTTATGATAATAGACATAAGAAATACAGGAATGAATAGAATTATATACAGACGTATCTGTGTGCAAACAAGCACAACAATTAGAGGCAAAACAACATTTGAGCCAGGTCAACCGTTTATGCACAAATGCAGGACAGGTGCTGAGACTCTGCTATGCAATAAACAACATTTAGAAGTTGCCACTACCGACCTTTGAAATTGGCATGTTATATATCAATTTTATTGGTCCTACATTTTCCACATCAACCAAATAACACGTGTTTTCCAATTGACATAAGCCATCTAGCATGTCACAATTTTGCCTATATATTCTTATGTCATTTATTAAGAAGATAATTAATTACCCTGATCATTTTGCAAAGCCAGAGTTCAACACACATTGCAACATAAAAGATAATTTAGATGGTGACATGGCTTAAAATTATTCATCTTGTGTAAATTATCAGAATAACTCATCATTGTACCACCAAATCTTCTCATGTTAGAAAAGAAGAGGGTATTCCTGTCTGCATCATATGAAATTTAATGAGCCTTCTTTATTTGCCTATTTCTTTTTCCCCTAATAATGATAAAAGTTCTACAAAGAAAATAAAAATAGTTCCGGATCCATGGATGAAGTATTTGCTGCTTCCTTTGAAGGCCCCCGGAGGGTGAGGGAGAAGGGGTAAACTGAATTCTACATTTTCAAAGAGCTTTCTGTTAAAATACAAATTCTGCAGTCCGCATCATGCAAATTTGGAAATGAGTGAAAAGGATTGCTGCCAAATATCTCAACCTTGGCTGAAAAATTGTCATTTTGAGATCAGTACCTGAATCTCAGTAGAATTTTATATAGAAGGAGTAATCAATTGAAGGGACAGTGAAAGTATCCTCCCCCCATAACAAAAGCACAAAACAAAAGTACAATGATAAAGAAACTAGTGAGGCAAGCTTTTGTGGGAGAAAGGTCTAAGGGAAAAAATATTTTAGAGCAGCTTCAGACAAACATGTGGTGCTCTAGCCTCTAGTTCCAAATGTAGCCTTCACAAGGCTAACAAATATAATATGAACAAGCCAACTCATTCACATAGATACATCCTCATATTAGGAACTTTTTGCCGAGAAACAGTTCAATTGCACTTTGGTATTTTTTTTAAAAAAACACCAACATGGAATGACCAAAGAGAAGTCCTAAATAATCTCCCATCTCAAATATTCTTACCTGAGAAAGTCTGAATGGGCAGAGCTTCGGCTTCCCTCTGCGTCCACACTTAAGTAAGTATGCACCTTTCTTTATAGATACAATTGCCTGAATAGAATTTTACATTCCAAACTTTCAGTTATGGATAAAAAGACACCATTTCTCTTCTGAAGGTATATTAACAGTAGAAAAGATTCCGGCAAGGAAAATACAATACTAGAGTCCAAATATTAGTCACTTTTGACAATCTTGGACTCCATTTCATAAAAATACTAAATTCTAGCTTCCATGATGAAATGGACAGTCACACAAATAGACTCACAGACTCAGACATATAAATAACCATGTACGAATATGTTTGTAACTGTGTGTATCTGTATCTGTATGACTGCATGTAAAAGGGTTATAGATTTTCTAATGACTTTGCGTAAGGAAGAACCAGTGGGAAAAAAAACTGCCATTATTACTGATCACTGACATAAAATCAATTATATGTGATGTCATAGTAGATATATTCTGCCCCAGAAAAAAAAAACAGAAAGGAAAAGAAAGGAAGCAGCCGATCGATCCCATGCATGTTCTGAAAGTTTGTTAGTAAATTAGTAAATGATATAAGTCAGTTAAAAGCTGTTTACAAAGGGAATGAAACTATACTATTGATGAAATTGTTACTAACTATAGAATGAGAAACTCTACTAAAACGGCAACCAAAAAAATTGAATGGGAATATAAAGAGAGGCCAGAGAAGACAAATTTTGAATGGAAACCCAATGGTCACTTTACAAAATTGGGACCCCCATTGGTAGTTTAGGCGTATTGCAGAGAAAAAAATTCACGGAAAGAAGGGACGGATACAGTTCATCCCCATCACAAACAATTTTGAAAACATGAACACTGCAAAATTTGAAATCGTGTCAAAGTGAGAACCGAAGAAAGGAACAGAAACGTGACCTGATCAACTGCTCTGTCAAAGGGGACCGTTGTTGATATTGTCAAAGACTCTTCTCCCATTTCATGGAGAGAGAGAGAGAGTCAGAGAATTAATGGCAGAGAGACAAAACGAAACAAACAGTATAAGACTCCTTCCTTGGTTTTCCCAACAGAAGAAGAAGAAGAAGAATGATTGAGAACAAGTAACAAAGAACTACTCAGAAGCAAAAGGGCAGACGAAGGTTCGGTTTCATTCAAGTTTCACACATGCCCATCCCTCTCTGAACACGGCATTATCAAACATCATTGGCAGAATGAAAGAGACATTGGGTTGGGATGGGTTGGGGGCCTCAGACTCTCAAGCCACTTCCATTTTTATGGGTTCAACAAGTAAAATGCTGCTGCTGAAGAACCTGTCTTTGTTTGCTTTCTTTCTTTTCTTTTCTCACTTCTGTGTCTCTGCGTTGTTTCTCACTTCTGTCTCTGCGTTGTTTCTCACTTCGTAAGCCGTGCAATTGGCCACAGGAAGGGAGGGAGGGAGTTAAATGTGCGAGAATTCAGAAACCAACCAAAGCCCAGATGCACGTGTACACCACATCACAAGCTCTCTTCTTTTTCTGCTCTCTCTCTCTCTCTCTCTCTCTCTCTTTTCGTCCCTATAAAAAGAAATCGCCATATTACTGTACTTTTTTTTTATAAAAATATTTTTTGACAAACATTTACTTTTTAGCCCTCTAACATCACAAGCTCTCTTCCTTTTCTTCTCTCTCTCTTCGTCCCTATAAAAAGAAATCGCCATATTACTGTAAATTTTTTTTTTATAAAAGTATTTTTTGACAAACATTTACTTTTTAGTCCTGTAATTTTATAGAGCCTGTTGGTATTGACACTTGAGAAGCACATTTCTCATATATTTATTTTATAAATTATATTAGAAAAATAGATTTCACAAATAATCCAAATAGGTATGTACAAATTTTTGTTTAACCTCATAATTTTATGAAGTAATCTTCCTTTCAACCCTTTCTAATACCACTGCCCGCTAGTCTTGAATGATAAATTTTTATACCATTCATTATTATTTTTGAAATTTCAAGTTAATATATCAGCATTTTACAATGTTTTTTAATATCTAAAATTTCAATGTTAGCATTTTTTTTTTTAGTGTTATAGGATTGAAAAGATATTTTGCAGAGTTAAGTGATTAAAATGAAATTTTGTGAAAATTAAGTGATTAAAAATACACTTTTACCTTTTTCTTTTTTACATACAAGCCTAGGTGTTCTCTTATTTAATGTAATATTGATTCTAAACGATCAATTTACAATTTTTTTTTTATTGTCTGTGCAAAACTGGTGACTGATGCCTGGCGATCAAAAGAGAATTTGTAGGCACTGTTCATGGGAATATTCAAGTGTAAATTGATCTGAATATGCTAATTTCACTGATTAGATTCTTTCTTCAAGGATTGATTTCGTTTTGTCAGTTAAAAGGGTATTAAACTATTAATATAAGGTCAATGGGGTTCCAAATTTCAGGCTAAAAAAGAAAATTTAAGGTGTTTAATTGGATTTGAGATCAATGATTTGCAGAGTTATGGGAAAATGATATTATAAAGAATAAAACTTTATTTTAAAAAATTATGATTGGAAAAAAACCTTAAAACATTATCCGGACTACACAATTGCTGCTTTCAATTTTCTTTTTGCAGGAAGAAGGGCAAAAGTTCTGAAATGAAAGGGTGTGACATAATTATCAATTTTTTTAAAAAAATTAAGGATAGCAGTAATTTTTTTAAAAAAATATATCTCTCTGAATTTTGGCGTGGACGATTTGGTTTTTATAGCTAATTTTTCTAATTAACTTGGGGCTGGTTATAGTTTGAAATTGAATTAGATAAGTTAGATAAAAAAAATCATGAAAAACATAATATTTTATGGATCCAAATTCATTTAAAAAATAATACATATTTTTTTTATTAAAAATTATAAAGTTTCTTAGAACTTAATGTTTAAATTTGTTTATAATTTTCTTTAAAACTTGATAATAACTTAATTTCTGTTAAAATTACTACAATTTGAAGCTTTTTTTTAAAAAAAAATTGAAGTTAAGATAAGAAAATTTAAGTCTAACTTTTTTTCTGCTTTTTGTGAAAAGTGAATTGACAAGAACTCTATCAAATCACATCGCAAATATATTTAAAGAGAAAGAACCAAAAAGTTTGATGTTGGGGTGTTTTAAAGATGAAATGAACTTAGGATGCTTAATAATAATGTTCCCAATTAGAAAGTAAATGAACAAGAAAGTAAAGTAACATCAAGTCTTCCCATTTCGTACATTAAAAAGGGTGAGAAATGAAATACTAAAAAAAATTAAGAAAATTAAAATGTGAGAAATGAGTGAGCATTGAATTGAAATAAAAATGAAATTAAAATTGGTTGGTTGATAACAGATTGGATTGTGTATGGCTCACTCAGTAATTTGCATTTGCTTCCAAAGTTAGGTTTACTAAAAGTTACATTAACTCTGACATTTTGTCCTCCTTGTAGGTCCCATTGACAGTTCATCTCTTTATCCCCTTTAATTTATTTATTATTATTATTATTATTATTTTTTACTTTTGCTTTTTTAATCTCTTTTCTTTGAAGGTTGATTTAAAATTCTAAACTAACAAATAATAGTTTCTTTCGAAAAAAAACTCTTAAAAACATTTAAAAAATAATTTCACATAAATTGAAATAAAATTTTTTTTCGTATACTTATACTAAAATCCATAAAATCACTTAAAATAGGTTAATTCAAACGCTCACTTGTACTTATTAAAAAACATCAAAAAATACTTTCACGTAAATTAAGACAAAACTTATCTTACGTACTTACTTGAAATTCTGTAAAATCACTTAAAAAAGGTTAATCAAACTAGGGTCTGCTTGGGATGGTTCTGTAGAAGTACGTTCATGTAACTCAAGATAAAAACTCTCATCGATTTACCCCACAGTAGCAAGTGGCTTACCAGTGGCTTACCAGTGCCCCCATTGATGGACAGACCTGCATTCCTATCAAGAGTGATACCATTAAACTGGAGTTTGATGGATCCATCCTTCATAATGGTAACAACCGTTGTGGTGATGTTATTAAAGACAGTGAAGACAGATGAATATATGGATTTGCTGCAAACTCATGAATGTCTTTCTGACTACTGATTGAGTTGAGGCCATTAATTTAGTTAGTGTGATAAAGCTCATTTTTTGATACCGTAAACGATACCAGATCTATTATTCGTAGAGACTAACAAATCTATTCTATTCTTGCAGATAATGACTGCTTAACAAAACTCTCAGAGAACAGAAATAATTTATGTATATTTAACCAACCTCCACCTATATTGTATGAGGTGGTGATTGATAAGGAATATAGGTCTTATCTTACTTTTGTAATCTTGCTTAGTTAATGGATTTCAATATTATTCAAAAAAGTCTAAACTTTGTTGCACAGAGGTAAAATAAAATGTGAGTCCTCAATTAGTACAAATGATTAAAAAAAAAAAGTAAATCACACTATTCACAGCATATAAATTACATGATTCTATATATGAATTTTAGGCTGAACATTAATATTGATTAATATTTTAAATTTTCAATTTATAAGCACTTCTTTCATTTACGAATTAATATTAATATTTATCCTTTTCCTCTCTACACATTGTATCAAGCTTCATACACACTAGAGAGAAAAAAAAATTAGGTCATCTTCTATAAACAGGTTCCGACACTTCTTTTTTTCCAAAAAAAGAAATCTCTAATGTTATTATACTATTTGTTTGTGTAAAGTATTCCATTGTAAAATGCCAACTTTAGTATATACTATAGATATAGATAAACAGAAGTAAGAATGAAGGGAAAGAACAAAGGAAAAGGAGAGAACTTTAGGAGCCATTTAATCTTATGAATATTTATATGCATGATAAATATATTGCCACATCTACTTCTAAATAAATAATATTTTATATTTAAAATTGGAGGGAGTATTAAAATTTGAAAAATTGAAATCCCCTTGCATTGGAATTATTGTAGTTCTAGTATACTTTCATAAATTTAACTCATCAACTTCTTTGAAAAAATAAAAAACTTTCTGTTGCCCACAAGACCAACTTTCTCTGACAATGATTGAAGTGAATGACTTTTGACTATTGACAACTGTAATTATTTGAGCCCTTCTTAGTTATGCTCAACATTTTGAACTATTATACGTTTCACTTTCCTAATCATCATTAGTCACCCCAATCAACTGCAGCTTAAACATGGGTTAATATACCAAGATCAATTTTTTCTTTTGTCAAAAGGGGCTTTAATTAAATTTAATTAGTAATTAACAATTAGTTTCCTCAAAAAGATGGCTCTCATGGGAGAATCTTGCTCACGCTTGCACCCACCCTCAAAAGCTTCAATACCAACAAAAAGACTACCTTTTGTTTATCTTATTGTATTGCATTTCTATGTGAACTTTGATTACTAGGTCTCAAAGACAAAGAAAAAAAAAAGTGATCATTTTAATAGTATTATATTTTAATTTTGTTAAAAACTAGACATGTTCTTTATTTTTTTTTAAATGTGTATTTTCAAATATAAATGCCTAGAAAATTTAGTTAAGGTTATCTCAGGTTTCTATAATTTATATGAAATAAATAAGATAGATATGAGTGTATTTAAAAATAGAATAGGAATCTGCATAATCTGAACAAAAATCAAAGGGAAGCTGGCATAATTTTTTATTTTCAGAAAATATTTATAAATTCCAAAAATAAGAAAGAGATTTTTGTCAATTCAGATAAATTAAAAAAATATCAATTATTCTTTTTTTTAACGGAACAGATAATGTTTCTAATAATTTTAAAAAAATAATTGTTCTTGATTTTTAAATAGTATACATTGTGTTATATATATATATATATATATCAAATGTTGATGATTTCTTTATAGGTTTAATTTAATTAGACAGTCTTGCATGAAAGAACAAGAGATTAAATGAAGGCCAAAGGTAAATCAAAAAATGATTTATTTTTCTTCTTTTTTAACCGGATAACCTAAGGTAAATAAAAATAAAAATAAAAAAAGAGAAAAGAGTCGTTTCTTTTGCCCGTATTACCAAAAGGAAAAAAGATTAGTTTGCTGTTACATAATTGAACAAACAAATTGCAACTTTTTAAAGCTTGTCACTTATAGACCAACAAAGCACAAAGGTATTAGGAGTAAAAAGCAGCTAGGGGTAAAAAGGTCAAACAAAAATATTTCATCCTCTCTTGTTTTCATTCATTGTCATGCATTTGAGCTTTGGATGACTATAAAGTACAAATTCTCTGTAATCATAATATAAATCATCTTCTACAAGGATTTTTTTTAGTACATAGTATGAGTAATCTAGGATTTTTTTCCATATAATTAATCATTTATCTCCTTCAAAACCTCATTAATAAGTGTAAATGTGAAAAAAAAAATTCAATTTAAAATAGATTAAACGAGTTTAATGTTTTTTTTTTAATTCCAGTGATTTGATTGAATGTGAGTGTTATATATATATATATATATATATATTCTTCATATCCTTATTCCTATAAAGTATACCTCCAACCACCTCATCAAAATCAAAAAGATATTGTTATGTCACTAATTTGTCAACAAATGAAAAAAAAAAACTTTTAAAAACACTCATATTTAGTATACCATTAATTAAATTAAAAAGGTCATAAAAGTTGTAATTAATGAGATTTAAATAGGAACGATACTAAAAAAATGTAATCAATCCCTCACTTTTTGACTCGTAGCAAGGTCCATCTATTTCTTCTAACAGATGCTTTATAATAAGGACAAGAAGGAACATGTGTGTGTAATTTCTATGCTTGTTTAATGATGTTGTTGAGTCGTGAACAAAATCATTTGACTTCACATGGCTTCACTGTAATTTACAATTGGTAAGATAGATTGGTCATATGCTCTATTTTTTTTTTTTTTTGCCAGCATATGCTCTATTACTTATAACTACATTGCAAATCAGTACATTTCACCAAAGTAAGAGGTAATTTACAGGTTAATATAATCTCAAACCATCAAGTTTGTCTTTATTTTAATTTTAATCCATCAAATTTAAAACCAGTGGTTTTGATATTTCTAAAAGTAAAATGGCCCAAATGTTTAATAGATTATAGTAACTAATATTTTAAATAAAATGAAACA
>QFDD01000910.1:0-35390 GCA_006871305.1 Vachellia collinsii
AAAATGCCCTTAATGTCATATATGGCAATTTGGTCCCTTGAATTACCAAATTTCCACTTTAGTCCCATTTTTAAAATGACACTTAGGTCCTTGCTTTGTCTATGTTTGGTAGAACAACATCTTTGCTCTTCCTTTCCTCTCCTTTTATCCTCTGGACCCTACAAAAAATCCTTAGTCATTCGTTTAGCCTTTATTCCCAGTTATCAAAAACATGGATATTACAACTGGACCAAGAGGGGAGTATTTAAAGTTCCATTCTTACTATAGACTATAAATTTCAAAGTTTAGGATTTGTGATCTTTAACAGGAACTTTTGACTATAGTTGTAATCAGTTGGAACCATTATTTTGTGCAAAGGAATTGATGAACGTAGAACCCTTGAGCTACAATATATGTAGTTTCATATATTCTCTTTTAAATCATTCCTATTATCAGTGGTTCTTGCATGAGTTGTGCATGGTCCTCTAGGTTAAATTTTGATTCCATTGAAACAATTGCATTCATATCATTTTTTGTTGCACACACTGAGAGCACTTAAGTGGGAATTTACTCAATGGAGTTCATTAAGTGAAGTCTTAGACTCAATGCGTATTGGAGGTTTTTATTGAAAGAAACTTAGTGAAACATTGCTCCACCTAATCAATTTAGAACTATGATAGCCCAAGTTTATTTTTGAAGAGGAATTCTCCATCATTTGAACTTTCATTACTTTATTGCATTACCTAATCCTAAAAATCCAAAAAAAAACAAGTAAATTTGTATATTTCCTTGTAGTTATTATCATGGTTGAAAACCAAAACTCTTGTTTTAATTCAGCTTTTCATTTATGTTACATAGTTAGCAAGTGCATCAATAAAGGGCTTCGATTAAGAGAACGACATGGGGTTGCACCCTATAGTTCAATCCTTGGATAAATATTTTTGATTCGACCTCCAAGGGAAATAAAATTTAAGACGAAATGTGAATCAAAGAGGAAGAAATATATTTAGCTAGACAATAGTGTGATGAGTTTCTGTACGATTATTGGAACTTCTTCGAAGATCTTCTTTTGAGATGCCCTCACCATCAAATCCCGGATGAACAATTCATGTAGTATTTCTATGATGGACTAAAGAGTCAAGATAAAAGCATGTTGTATGCCGCTTTAGGAGGCTCATTAATTAACATCACTACTAAGGAGGCATGGGAGTTGATAAAGAAAATGACATTGAACCATCAACAGTATAGTGTAAGAGCTAGGGGCCTCAACAGCACATAATAGGTGGATGGACACTTTGGAGTCTAAGGTAGACTCTCTAGAGAGCAAGGTCACCTCACAATTGTCTATCTTGCTTGCAGAATTGAAGAGTTTGAATGTGAATCGGCAACAACAATCTATGGACATTACAGTGCCTAGTTGTGACCATTGTGGTTATGTGATGCACATTTCCAACAATGTCCAAGCCGATATGAGGAAGTGTATGCGGTTTCCCAAGGGCATCCAAATCAAAAGTGGGACCTGTTCTCTAACACCTACAATGAGAGGTGGAAAGCCAATTCGAAATTTGGATGGAGGAACAAAGAATGTAGAACCCCGAATAGGTTTCAACGGGACGGAGAAGCTAGGCCATCAAATTCCCAATTCCAAAACCCATAGCAAGCATTGACAAATCCACCAAACAAGGATATGAAACAACTCTTGCATAATATGATGGCATTGATGAAAGAGGAACAAACTTTTAATGAAAATTAGTTCAATTCAATTGCGACCCTCATTCATCAAGATTCCACGAAGAATGATGCAAGATTTTCCTTGTCAAAGAAGCAGATCGAGTAGTCGGTAACAAAGGCTGAAAATTTAAATTCATATGAGTGAGTAGCAAGCAAGGAGTAGCGGCTCTACCTCTTTGAACATGGTTATTAATCCAAAGGGGCTTAACAGCATCAATCATCAAAGTGAGAGACAAGTACGGTTTGCTAACAAAGCTAAAGATGGGGATGATGAAGAGCTAGATGTTGAAGAACTTCCCCCTCAAGCACCAAAAGCCAAAAGCTCTGAAAGTGCTAAGGAGAAAGAACTATTAGCAAAGATGGAGAACTCATCCATGGGCAATGAAGGACCAGATGAACAAGGAATTTCATCATCAAAGGAGCAGTCAAAGCAAACTAAGCGAGGAGCCAATTTAGCCAAAGGTAAGGTGGTAAATATTCATGAACTTCCTTTTCCTAATTTCTACTTGATGGGTAAGAAACAAACTAAAACCAAAAATGAAAAGGATGTTTTTTTATCTCTTTAGTAGAGTTGAGGTTAATATCCCCCTGCTTGACTTGATTAAAAGAGTTCCTACTTACGCTAGATACCTCAGAGACCTGTTCACTAACCAGAAAAAATTTAGGCAATTGAGATCGTGCAGGTTAGTTCAAGTGTGTCTGCTCTGTTCAAACCTCAAATCCTCATCAAGTGTCAGGATCCTAGGTCTTTCACCATCCCATGTACTATAGGTAATGTTAACATAGGGGGTGCTATGCTAGATCTAGGTGTAGTGATAAATGTGATGCCTAAGTTCTTCTATACCTCACTAGGAGTCAAGACCTTGAAGTCCATTGCCATAGTACTCTAGTTAGTGGATGGGACCATTAGGTATCCCAAGGGGATCATAGAGGACATATTAGTCAAGGTCAAGGATCTAGTTTTTCCAGTTGATTTCTATGTGCTCGAAATGTCTACAAAGAATATCCATGACTCCACCTTTATCCTAGGTAGAACCATTTCAAGGATTGCTAATACCATTATTAGCATGAAAGAGAAAAGGATTACAATGGAGGTTGGGGATCATAAAATTCATTTTAACATGTACGAAGCCATGAAACACTCCTTTGAAGATTATTTCCATCTAGGTGTAAATGCTATTGACACTGTCATTGATGATACATGCCTTGAACATAAGCTACATGATGAATCCACATGTTTTGATTCTAGCAATGAAAATGCTTTTGTTTCTTCATTTTCATTTCTTTATTCTTTCTCTTCTATTTGCTCATGCGGAGATGACGTGACATGCTTTAACTGCACTGTTGTTAATTGCATGCTTTCCATCCCGCATACATTTGCTATATCATCCACTAACTTACACATAAGTTGTATACCATATATAGTTAGTGATGATACCCTGGGAGAAGGGATATTGGATATTGTTTCATGTGACTCTTGTACCGTGGAAGCTAGATCATCACAAGGAGCTTCAGTGCTTGAAGAGGACGGAAATGGACTGCTTCCAGTTTTACCACCAGTTCGTTTAATGTGAAGACACTTGGAAATCCTTCCTTTAATTCTCTTCACCCCATGCAATATTTGAATGAGTGGTTATTCAATGAAAATACAGGTGTGCAAGAGATTCCACCCAAGGTAGTTGCTATAGATAGACTGGAGATTGATCTAACACTTGGAGAGGAGGGAGAATGTGACCTCAACCTTAGATCTAGCTCAAGTGAACTACACCACAATAGAAAGAGAGTTGTTTGCCATTGTTTTTGCTTTGGAAAAATTTAGACCTTATATATTAAACTCTCATGTGATTATTTTTATTGATCATGCAGTTGTACGCTACTTATTGAAGAAATCACATTCCAAACCCCGATTGATAAGATGGGCCTTACTTCTTTAGGAGTTTGACATTGAAATCAAAGATAGACCTAGGCGGTGAACCAAGTAGCTGATCATTTGAGTAGGCTTTCGGATGAAACAAAGGAAGTAGACCCTTCTAAACTCATTTTGATTCATTTTTGGATTCAGCTTTGTGTGCTTGAATTTCAAAAGAGCCTTGGTATGCACACATTGTTAATTATCTCATTTCTAAACTCACCCCGCATTTTATGTCTAAACCGTAGGCACGAAACCTTCACAACGATTCTCAACACTACATATGGGACGCCCCTCACTTGTGGTCAATGTGTATTGACCAAGTGATTAGGAAGTGTGTGCCTGATAAAGAGTTTGAACCAATATTTTTAGTTGCCATTCCATGGTATGTGTGGGCATTTTAGTGCAAGGAGGACATCAAGGAAAATTTTAGACTTTGGTTTTTACTGGCCAACCCTTTTCAAAGATTCTTACACATTTTGTCACTTACATGATAAGTACCAACTGATCTGACCAAGTTTTACTACTGTAATTCATGTCTGATTGCATAATTTTATAGAAATTAACTGGTTTAAAATGCAGGTTTTGATGTGAATCGTAGTAGTATGCATTTATGGATTTTATTTCTCTTTAGGCATTGTTTGTTAATGTAAAAATATCTAATTGTGCATTATTTTAATTAATCCTCATAAGTGAGTTGAGATTAGATTTTACAAGAGCCAAAAATGATTTTTCAGGTCACCAGCATCTTGAGATTGATTGATTAAGATGCTTACCTTGTCATGAGGATTCTTGGTCCTTAATTCGTTTAAGTGTGTGAGTCTGCTTGGATTCTTTTCTCTCTATAATTTGTTTTAGTTCTTAATCAAGGCTTGATGAACCAACAGACTGTGAAAATGGTAGAGGCATTCATTACGAAACCTTTAGACCAAAACACAAGTCCAAAACACCATACCATTTTGAAAATTAACTTACCCACTCATACAAACAAACCCAAAACCATCCCAAACTTTAAGATAATCCTATTTAGGGTAATTTTTGTTACATTCCAAAATCACTCTCCATAACTAGTGATCGGACACAGTTTTGTCACCTTCCTGTTCGATACAAAATGATTGTGCCAAATTAATGCAGTATAGTGGGGCAACCAATCGTTCTTCTCAAGGAGCGGTTTATTGGCTATCCTAGTCTAAATTGGTTATTAAAAACATTGTTAAGATTGAATTTGCCAAGTAAGAGGGATTTAGTCTAAAGCTACAGAATGAAATGCAAAACTTGTGGTAAAATATTTTTTTGTGTTTTCAAAGATTTAAAAGTAAAATTTGGATTAAAAGGAAGTATAGTGAGTAGACTCTCAGTGATGGAAACTTAACTATCTTCGCCTTAGCTTAGTTATGGGAGGTCAATCCTTCTAAGTTCAATTAATAAACCCTAAGCTATCACTTAAGTCCAATGGTTCAATTAATGCAAATTTGCTTGAATCCAAGTCAAACAACATTCCTTAAAGCATTGTTCAGTGCAACTCAGAATGTAGAAAGAGTAAGTGATGCTCATGCCTTTGAAGGATTGCAATCACAATCATAGAAACCAAATGAACAACTAATTACCAATGATCATTGATAATCTAGTGGACACAAGGAATCAAATCTGAAATTCATTAACTCTAGTACATATGTACAACAACCAATCTAACTACATAGCCAAATTATAAATTCGCAGATCTGCAAACTGAAGTTCTTAGTAGTACAAGTCTCTGGCTCAAGTCTTGCTCTCCATCACCAAGAAGCTAAGAATCTAGCCTCTCATAATCCCAGGGACGCAGCAATCATCACTCCTACACTCAGCCATCAGAAGTAGTAGATGAGGATGGAGGTAGTGCAGTAGAGAGTGGTTGGAAGGAAGGAGAAGTGTGGAAGATGGAAAAATGGAGGTGAAGTGTGTAGAAAATTGGAAGGAGATCTGCTAAATGGAAAGAGAGTACAGAGAACTCCTCTAGCTTCTGGATTTGCTCCCTCCAAAGTGCAAAATGACGTCCCAGTTCATGATTTTTCCAATTTCGTTAGATCCAGCTGCTGACCTAACTCAAAACGCATAGCATCATTTCCACGTGATTAGGTCGTGACTTGGCATAGTTAGGTCGTGACATGGAAGTGGTCAAGTTGCAACGTGGGTCAACTGCATCGTGACGTGTTTTAATACTCACATCTTCTGAAAAATACATCCAAGTTGTGACCTAAATTCTTAGGTCGTGACCTAAAAGTGGCAGAGGGCTCCTTTGACTATTTTTATTTCTTGATGAACTTATGGCTCCTCTAATGTTCCATCTTGGGTCTTGAAATCACCTCCAACTGCCTACAAATAAAGGTAAAGAGCTTTGTAGAAGTTAAATGAATTAAAGATCAAGGCATTCACAGTTTGGATAAGATAAATGACCCATTTTTTACCCTTAACTAAGTATAATAAAATGCATGAATCAATATAATCAATAATGGTATAAATGCATGCAAAATAAGGGTAAAAGTTGTTACAAAACACCATAAAATACTCAAGAAAATCATGTAAATATTGGTTTCTATCAACTAGCCTCGATGTTTACTCTCATTCTCCTTCTTCTCAACTCCATTGTCACTGAAACCCTAACACCACTATTTCTGCTATCATCCACAATGGGGAGCTCAGGAGTATATCAAGTTAAGATTCTTCATCCTTCCATGAGTGGTTAGGAACCTCTTTCCTCTTGGACATGGGCAAGGGCTTGAGTCTTGACCAAAGAGGGGAGTATTTAAAGTTCCATTCTTGCTATGGACTATGAATTTCTAAGTTTAGGATTTGTGATTTGTAGCTGGAACTTTTGATTATAGTTGTAATCAGTTGGAACCATTATTTTGTGCAAATGAATTGATGAACCTAGAACTCTTGAGCTTCAATATATGTAGTTTCATATATTCTATTTTAAATCATCACTATTCTCAGTGGTTCTTGCATGAGTTGTGGATGGTCTTCTGGGTTAAAGTTTGATTCCATTGAAAAAGTTGCAATTATATCATTTTCTATTGCACACACTAAGAGCACTTAAGTGGGATTTTACTCAATGGAGTTCATTAAGTGAAGTCTTAGACTCAATGGGTATTGGAGGTTTTTATCAAAGAAACTTAGTGAAACATTGCTCCACCTAATCAATTTAGAACTATGATAGCCCAAGTTTAGTTTTGAAGAGGAATTCTCCATCATTTGAACTTTGATTACTTTATTGCATTACCTAATCCCAAAAATCCAAAAAAAAAACAAGTACATTTGTATATTTCCTTTTAGTTGTTATCATGCTTGAAAACCAAAACCCTTGTTTTAATTCAACTTTGCATTTATGACACATAGTTAGCAAGGACATCAATAAATGGCTCCAATTAAGAGAATGACCTAGGGTTGCACCCTATAGTTCAATCCTTTGATAAATATTTTTGATTCAACCTCCAAGGGAAAGAGGATTTTTAAGAAAAAGTGTGAATCATCTTGAAAAGGGGTTGAAAGAGAAAATGAAAGGGAGTGAGAATTGGACGTGAGACATGCCATAGATCAACTCAATGCTTGATTTGCAATGTATTGATGCTTAGATTGAGTTGATTTGAAGTTATTTTTAGATTTGGGAATGAAACCCTTGTCCCATGCTGTTGGTCAAAATTTATGAGGCATGAAGATTAGTGTTTTGATGTTATTTAATGAAGGAAGATTTGTATATGAATGATATTATGTATGTATATGCAAAGAGATGTTGTAAAATCTCCTTTCCTCCAACTTTTTTGTGCATTTCGTCCAGTTGTGATAATGAAGGGAAGGAGTGTGATTTTGTGCATTTTGATGCTTCCAATGGATTTTGATGGCAAAATTGTGTAGGGTAAAAGTAAGAGCATAATTTTGGAAGCATTAGAATCACATTGGGTAAAGTTAGAAAGTTAAGACATTAAGTTGAGTTTTATGAGTTATTAAGGGTCATAGTTCATTGATAATAGCTTATGATTGATGGCAAGTACACTTGACATATGTAGGAATGTTGAGATGCTAAGAAGAATTCCAAGGTGCAAGTGGAAGCTAACTCAAGTCACTTGGAAAGCTAAGTCAAGTATCAGGTAGCATAAACTCTAACTTTGACATTTATATTGCATTTGATTAATGTTTATGTTACTTTGCCATGTGTAATGTATGGTCATAGCCATATGACATGTAAACCCTTGGTTGTAAATGTGCACGGTTGTAGCTATGCAATGATGCCTTCGCCTTGTGCAAATATGTTGTTTTGAGTGAGGTTTTGTTAGTAGTTCAAGACATGATGTTTACATTTAAATAATCATGCATGCTGATGTGTTAGTTAAAGATACTTTCTACAAGAATTTCTTTGAAATATCATTCTTTCCAATGACAAACCATAGGCACAAGCTCAAGAAGCAAGGCAAGGAGGTGCAAGAGTAAGTAAAGGGCTTCCATGAAGAAGGAAAGCTTGCACATGGTGTGCATAGCATTTTTTATTACATATGCAACTATGGATGAATGTATGATAAGCCTTAGTTTATGGAAATTACATGTTATGTGGTGCTAGTAGAGTTTTTCACGATGAGTTTTGCATGAGAAAAGAGGATTGAGCATGAAAATCACAAGGGTTTAAAACCCATAGTTTTGACAAAAGTAGTTAAAATTAGCAAATGAGCTCCAAATGCCATGAAATTTCCCAGTCATGTAGTTCATGGTATAAGCTTCCAAATGAGTTAGATTTTACTAAATTTGGACATGTGTTAAAAAGTTATGTATGATCCAATTTCTGATAAAAACCAAAAAAATGACAATATCAGAAGATGGCCACAATGAAGTACTCCTAAGAGGTTTGGTTGTGTGCTCAACTAAATTGGCCGAGGTAAAGTTCAGATTTCATGACCAAATGAACAATAATTTTTGTGACTCAAATCAGTTTCAAATGAGTGATAATTTGGTCCAAGAGGTATTTTACTTTTATCAGGAAATGTGTACGCTTCCATTAGAAACTTTTATCAAGAATTAGTTATGAATTTTCTAAATTGGGCCAAAATTCCAAGTTCCCAATTGAATAATAACCTAAGTAGGAAATTTGAAATTCACCTAGTGGACTAATTCTAGTATAACTAATGGTTACAAGTGGTTAAGTTAAGGTCTCTAACGAGTAATAAAACGAAGATAAGAGAGGTTTTACATCCAACATAGAGGATAAGAAACAAAAGGACTTGCTCTCATGTCCATTAAAGAAAAGTACCAGAAACAAAAGCTAAAGATGATGATGAAGCGGAGGATAAAGAATTGGTCATGGTGGTTTGCAGATTTAGAAGAATACAAGAGAGATCAAAATGCCAGATGATTCTAGAAAGGAGGATCAAGCAAAGAAATCAAATGCTTTGAATGCAACAAACCGGGACATATTAAAGCTTACTATCCTCAACTTTTAATGCAAAAGAAAGAAAAGAAGAAATTCAAATCTTTCAAAAGAAGACACCATATGTATTAGGCAAATGGGGTGACAGTTCTTCTTACGAAGAAAGTGAAGCAGAAGAAGAAGCAAATATATCTCTTATTGCTCGAGAAAAAGTGTCAGAGATAGAAGAGGTAATAATTGTTAAACCAACCTATGAAGAATTATGTTCAGAATATAATGATATCCATATTGAATTACTAAAGCTTGCTAAAGAGTTGTCCTTTCTAAGAAAGAAAGTAAAAATCTTGAAAAACCCGTCACTCATGAAATCATGGATACTTGCTCAAAGTGTTGTATTTTGAAAAGGGAAAATGATAACTAAGACTCTGGAGAAATTTAAAGCTTGAATATGGAAAGTAAGCAAAGATAGGGAGTATGTATTAAAGCTTGAATACAAAGCGGGGATTAGTAAAATGGAAACAAAGCAAAGCACAAATCTAAGTAGATCATATAAGCCATTGAAGATTTTATGGAATGGAATATGGTAGATTAAGATGCCACTGAAGGTTTTGCATTTCATGTGGAGAGCTGTAAATGGAGAACTAGCCACAAAGGAGGCTTTGTATCAAGAAAAGTGCTCACAATCACATATGTCTGAAATCTATAGGAGGCATAGAGAATCAATTGAACATGCTCTTTTCATGTATCCTTAAGCTAGGCATTGCTAGTTTGGATCCCTACTAGGAATGAGATTTGAGGACACGGGAGGATTCACGATAGATAAGTGGTTAGAAGAGTGGATGAGAAAGGAGGGAAAGTCAAAGGAATATGAATTAGCTCTAATGGCTTGTATATGATGGGGTATCTAGAAAACTAGATGCTAATGCATTGTTGAACATACTGATGTGGATACTTGTACATGCATCGCAGGTTAAATGAGGCTAACTAGAGACTTCTGGGAAGCTAAGGAGAAGAAGAAAAGGGTGGAATGCAAAGGGGCAACACATGGTTGAAAACCAAAGTGGTAAAATCTTGGATGTGGTGTACTAAATGTAAATATAGATGCTGCATTTTGTTAGTTAAACAAGAAGGCTACAATTGGGATTTAGGAAGAGATTGGAATGGAAGATTTATTGGTGTAGTGAGCGACAAATCAAAGCAACATCAACCTTTATGGCTTAAAGCATGGCCATGTTGGAAGCAATTGAATGTGGTGATTTGTGGTGGGGGGCAGTGATAATTGAGACAAATACTGTACAATAAATTGAAAAAAGGTGAAATAAAAGGTTGTGACTAGGAATGCATAGATATTATTCAGAATAGAATTGATTTATTGAATTCTGATTAGTACTATCTCTTGTGGCTAGAACAGGGAATAAAGATGCAAATTATTTAGCAACTGAGACAATGAAAGGATTGGTACTACAAGGATGGCTAACTCAGCCACCAACCTCTTTGAAGACTTTGATGAGGAAGGATTGGGAGGAGCTACAAAGTGACATTGATGATAGAGTAAGTATAGGCTAAAGTTGTGATGTTACTACTTGAGGACATATAGTATTAAGCCTTAGTGAAGTGTTGTTATTTCTTTCGTGAGTTGTGTGATAGGTTGTATAATCTATGTTCATTGAGAGTTTACTTGGCTTTGGCTATTGGTGTTTGTATTTGCTACTTTTGTGAGATGTGTGTTAGGTTGTATGAATAGATTTTTTCTGAGAATTGCTATTAATGTGTGTAATTATTTTTTGATGATTAATAAAATTGACCCATTTGACAAAAAAAAAACCATTCTTGGCCATTATTCTATAGCTAAAGGTCGACCAAAGTGAGAAAAGAGAGACGAAAATCATGGAGAAGGTGGAGGAAGCAAAAAGATCAAGTTTCAAGCAAAATCTCAAGGAAAATCAATGTTCCATGCTTGAAATCTTCCATATTCTTGATCTCCATGCTCTTCTCTTCAATCATATAGTTTTAATTTTGTGATTCATGGTGAAAATATGCTGCTGGAAGTTTATGTCTTGAGAGAGAAGGGTACAAAACAACTATATGCATGATTTGGAGTTGGTTGGTGGTTGTTTGAGTTGTGTATGAAATTTTGGTATAAAGTTACTATTCATGAGGGGCTACATGAAATTGTTCTACATGGAAAGGGATGTTTTGATGTTAAATATCATGGGAAAATGGTTTAGGAAGGTGATTTTGCATGCATATGGAGGTAGGAGTTGAAAAATCACATCTTTCCAATTTTTCTCTCTCAAGAGCCAAACTTCATACAAAGTTAAGGGAAAATTTTGGAAAATTCAAAAAAATGACCAAATGAGTAGTGGATGTTCACATAATAAACTACATTGATTGAGCAAGAAATTAGCCAAATGAGTATTTTTTTTCTGTAGGGAATTGAATAAGCATTATTTAGAGACTTGAACCACTTGATTTCAATTTTTCTATAATTAGTTATGGATTTTCAAAGTTTGCCAAGTGAATAGTAACTGAGGTGAAAATTTTAAATTTCATTTGGATGGCTAATTCTAGTTTATGTAATGGTATCAAGTGGTTCAGTTAAGGTCTCTAATATGTAATAAAGCTAAAGAAGGAATGTGTGACATTTGTTCGTACTAGAGCGTGGTTATGGCTATAAATCGAACTGTTGTGCTCTTGATTATAATGTGAATGTTATATAATGGATTCTGTTGTGCTGGATTTGTGTTGGAATTTTATTGGAATGTTATTTTGCATGCATAAAGTGAACAAGAAGATGAGTAAAGAAAGTGTTGAGGTGACTCAGTTGGCTAGGCACGGATCTCTATGATAATTTGATTGTAGCTAGTATTGCATGCGCTATGAACATTTTGTAAATAAATGAAGGTGGTGGATGCTTCTCCATAGGTAGAAAGTTACACATGATGCTTTGATGATAAAACCTCTTGCATGGTATCATCCTAATATGGAAGCAAATCAAGAGATGACTGAGAATATTAAATAACTTTTAAAACCCTCGCAAAGGTTATTTTTGCCATTTTAACTTAAACTAGGCCTCAATTACTATTCAATGATTTTTTTCCTCTATATTTTGGGACCTTGTGAAATTTTCTAATAATTTTATCAATCTTTGACCACAATGCCCTTGAATTTTAAAAATGGCAATTTAGTTTCCAAAAATTTTAAATGACACTTTAGTTCCACTTTAGAAATGACTCTTTGGTGCTTGAATTTCCAAAATGACACTATGGTCCTTAAATTTCTACCTTTTCTAAATTGACTATTTTGCCCTTTATTTCCTTCTCTTTTATTCTTTGGGCCCTTAATCAATATGGGGTTACTAGTTTAGCCTTTATTCCAGTTATAGAAAATGCAGATATTACACAAATCACTTCAATTTTAGACTTATTTACCTCGATACCTCTCTCACTGATCAGGTTACCCAACACTATCCCCTTATCTACCATAAAATGACATTTTTCAAATTAAGCACCAAGTTCTTTCCAACACATTTGACCAATGCCCTTTCCAAATTCAGCAAACATTCATCAAAAGAGTTACCATAGATAGAAAAAAAAATTCATAAAACCCTTAATACCCTTCTCAAGCAAATAACTAAAAATGGAAAGCATGCATATTTGAAATGTGCTTGGGGCATTTCAAAGCTCAAACAACATCCTTCAATAAGCAAATGTCCTAAAAAGGACAAGTGAAAGTGGTCTTCTCTTGATCCTTTGGTGTTTTAGATACCTAAAGTAGCAAAAAAAACCATTATGAAAACAATAGTGAGACTTTCCAACTAATCTTTCTATCTTTTGATCTATGAATGGCAATGGGAAATGATCCTTCCTAGTGGCCTCATTCAACTTCCTATAATCAATACAAACTCTCCAAGAGTTTTGAACTTTTATTGGAATGAGTTCATTTCTCTCATTCTTGACCATTGTAATAATACCACTTTTCTTGGGAACTACTTGAACTAGACTCACCTACTCACTATCCGATATGGGGTAAATGATACATGCACTAAAAAGTTTAATGACCTCTTTCTTAGCTACATCTAAAATTAGTGGGTTGAGCCTATTCTGGGGTTGCCTAATAGGTTTAGCACCCTCATTTAGAAGAATTTTATGAGTGCAAACTACTAGACTTATTCTTGTTATATCAGCTAAAGTCCATCTTATTGTCCCCTTATACCTTTTCAAAACACTAAGTAAGCTCAAATCTTCAGATGCAGTTAAGGAACTAGAAACAATAACAGGCAATTGGTAGTTTTCAGCAAGATACACACACTTCAAGTTAGGAGCAAGGGGGATCTTCAAATCAAACCAATTACACAATGGTGGATGGACCAAGTTCTCATGCTACTAAGGAGGACATATCTCAACTCATGAAGTGCATGAACAATTTATCCTCATCTATGGGAAACTTGCCCACTAGGTTTGATGAAGAAAGAGCTCACATAAACTCCAAAATTTGCTAAGGTGTTCTCTAAGTTAAAGCAATTGGAGTCCAAGAACACCAACCTTACATCATTTGTCACCCAAGTGTCAGATGGACTTAATGAACAAAGAGATAAGACGGAACAAAGCTTACCCTCCAACTGTAAGATTCAGGTTTTTGATAACTGGATATAAAGGTTAAACGAATGACTATAGACTAATTAAGGGTTCAGAGGATGAAAGAGAAGGAAAGGAAATGTAAAAAAGCGATTATACCAATTGCAAAAAAAGTAAGGGCAAAATGGTCATTTTGAAAAAGTAAGGGAACTGAAGTGTCATTTTGAAAAGTAGAGGACCAATGAGTTATTTTGAAATAGGAACCTAAGTGTAAATTTCAAAATTCTTGAGACCAAATTGTCATTTTAGAAATTCAATAGCATTTTGGTAAATTTGAGAAAGTCAAAGGGTATTTTGGTCAAGGTTCGACCAAAATATCTAAAAAATTTCACAGGGCATCAAAAGATTGAGAAAAATTCACTAATAAGTAATTGACGCCTAGTTTAAGTTAAAATGATTATTTAGTATTTGGCTATTTAATAAATAATTAGTCAAATATAATTATTTAAAATACCCAGAGGCCTTAGATATCTGATTCTAGAGTAAGGAAAAATAGCTTAGAAATTCTTGTATTTTGTAAAATTGATTTCAAGAGAAAGTCATAAATAGTTTGCTAGAACGAAAAGGAAAAGACTTGGAAAAACCCTAAAATAGGGTTTTCTTCATAAATTAATTAAAGACACATCCAGAATAATTAAGGAAAGGAAAAATGATAATACGAGTAGAGGAATTATAGGAATTTTTATTGATACTAAATTGGTCAAGTTATCAAATAATCTCCAAAACATATTTTTCGAAAGAAAGTTAACAGATAAAGCAACCATAAAGTAATCTCATTTTCATAAAGGAGATTTTGGGGCTTATTCTTGTGCCAGTGTTGTTCTTATTTAAAACATAAAAGCAAGAAGATATATTAACTTAAAGTGGCAGATTACATCAGAGTAAAGCTGCTTTATCAGTGCAAATGGACATCACAAACTTTAAGTGACATGGTAGATTTTAAAACACTTCTTCAGCCCCCATCTCTACCATTTTTGAGCTACACAAGAGAGAAAAGAAGGAGGAGCAGACCGTGGGCTTTGAAGAAGAGAAGAGAGGAGTTTCAACCAAAAATTCAAGGTAGGAAGTGGTTCCAATCCTAATTGCTTCATTAGAATGGATCCAAGAACTCTATTCTCCGTTTTAAATGTTGTAATTTTTGCTATGGTGTTGTGGATGAAGAGATTCAAGTGACGGTTTTGAAAAGGCACTGAATTGAAAAAGCAAGAAAGAAAAAATATTGGAAGGGGTAAGTGCCATAAATAAACTCTGGTTAATTTGCAACATGTTGATGTTTGGTTTGACTTGATTTGAATCACTGTTCATGGGCTGCTGCATGAAATTGATCTGCAAGGGAAGGAGTGTTTTGGGTTGTTAAATGGTCTAGGGATGCTATTATGCATGTGTGTGGTGATAGAAGTTGAAAATCATATTTATTGCAATTTTTTGGTGACATTTCAGCCTGCTGCAGTTTTACGTGAAGGATTGTAATTTTGTTTGATTTTTATGCTTCCAATGGATTTAGAATGAAAATTGTGTGGGGTAAAAGTGAGGAAACAAATTTGGAAGTATTGGAATCAAAATTGGAAAACTTAGAAGTTTAAGGACTTAAATTGTCAAGATTGAATTTCATGGATTTGTAAATGTTATAATGCATGGGAGTTGGCCAAATGTTGATGTCAAATGCATTATATTGTGTGTAGGAGTGTTAATTGATCAAGGAAGAGCTCAAGGTGCAAGAGGAAAGTTTGTGAAGTCACTTGAAAAGTCAAGTGCCAAGTTAAGGAATTAAGGTAGAAAAGTTATTATCTTTCTCATTAATATTGCTTATAGTTGTTATTGATGAATGTTGCCATGTTTGTTTGCTAAATATGTGATATTTGTACTATTAATGACATGTCATAATTATGTGCAGAATTAATTTCTAAGTAATAGCATTACATGTTCATGCATAGCTAGCTTGTAGTTGTATGACAATCACACATGCATATTAATGTCTTTGATAGTGATTTTGCTATGGAGATTTCTTTCAAATCTCACTCTT
Organism: Vachellia collinsii; assembly: GCA_006871305.1. NCBI lineage: Eukaryota > Viridiplantae > Streptophyta > Magnoliopsida > Fabales > Fabaceae > Vachellia > Vachellia collinsii. The sequence continues at coordinate 15,672 of QFDD01000910.1, forward strand.
TAAAAAATAACATTCTTTATGCCAAAGTCCAAGTAAGGACAAGAGCAAGATGGTGGATACATAAGGAAGGCCATGTGGGTCCAAGGATGCAATGGAAACTTGTATTTCATGTTATGTGACTTATGCTGTGCTTTTGGAATATTTGTATGTTAAACCTCAACAACTTTTGATGCGTGAAAATTCACATGTAGATATGTTATAAAACTAAGTAATTATGTTGATTAGAAGCATCTAAAGTGAATAATTGATAAAGGTGAAAAGTGACAAAAGGGTCCAACACCCTTATTAAAATGCAAAGTTGAGGTAACAGTGAAATATAACAAATAAAGTTCAATTGATTTGAAACTTTCCAGAAAAATATTTCATATGGCAAGCTTTCAAAATGAGCCTAATTTTTCTAAATTTGGAGCTTTTTTAGAACAAGTTATGATGGTCTAAAGTTAGAAGAAAAATCTGGAAACAGGAAAAAAAGACCAAATGAATAGTGTTTGTTCATGTAGTAAACTGTATTAATTGTTCAAGAAATTAGATAAATTAATATTTTGTTACCTATAGGGAATTCAATATGTTTCATTTAGAGACTTGAACCACTCAATTTATATTCTTCTATAATTAGTTATAAATTTTCAAATTTGACCAAAAATTTTGAATTTACCAAGTGAACAGTATGCGTGGTAACTTTAACAAAGTTTTAAAATTTCACTTGGTTAGTTAATTCTAGGCTTACGAAGGCCTTAAAGGGGTTCATTGTTAGTCTCTAATGCCTAATAAAGTAAGCTAAGAGCGGTATTACACCAACACTGTCATAAACCTTAAGGAACTTAATGCAATCTCTTTGAGAAATGGTAGACAAGTGGGTGGGCATTCTCAATCTCATGAGGAAGGTCAAAGCTCCAATTCTAGACAACACCAAAAGGACGTGATAGGAAAAGGGGTTGAGCATAAACTTTCAAAATATTATGTGATAAAAATGTAGTACAGTGTTGCACACCTAAGTTGTTTCTTGTGAGGAGTTTAATTGAAGCATTTAAATATATTAATGTTGCAATCAAAGCTAAAAAGGAAACCATGTTGAAAACTTGATTGGAAAAACAATTGAACAACTAAATTTAAATCTAACTATTCTTTTATTGGGCCTTTTGTCTTATAACAATGAAAATGGGTAGATTTCAATTGATTCCAAACAGTGAGAAATTCAAGGTAAATCTTGGATTAAATGCACGATAATAAAATGTAGTTCCCTTGAGTTGAAATTCAAGGCCTTCCCAGCTCCACTAAAGATAAGAGTTCAATGAATCGAGCCTAGAGGCTAAACCTTATATACCACTAGATTCAAACCTCAAAATACATTAATTAAACATCTTGACAAGCTTTAATTGAAATATTACAGTAGCAAGAGGCTCAAAGGAAAAACTCATTCAATTACTTCCAATCCATAAATGTCATAACCATTACATCAATAAAAATAGTCAGCTAAACTACATGAAACATATTATCAACCAAGCATTAGTCATCATAGCTAAACCTACTCTAATGAGGATCATACAAATTCAATTAAATAAGCTCATAGCTCAACAATCAGGCTTTTGAAGGCTTGACACAAAACAATTCCAGCAACAAAAAAATTGAAACTAGCTTACTTAAATGTTGAAATCAAGAGCTATAATGAAGAACTTGAGCTCAAGCCATTGCTACACCTCAAGGGAACCAAAATGAAAGCTTAGCTACTCATAATAGCTGAAAACACAGTAAGAAAAAAGGAGAAGAATGCAGCCTCATCATGAATTTGTGTGTTGCGAAAGATGAAGATGAGCAATGGAGTTGATGATAGTTGTGGATGATGATCTTCAGGTCTGGAATAGTAGGGCTTGGATGAAATTGTGGCTGAATATGGAATGGAATGGGTATTAGGGCTACAGATGAAGAATGAGAGTATAAACCTACAGCTTTCCTCCTCCACAAATATGGAAAAAAGTGTTTTATGCCTAAACCTTATTCTTTGTTCCTTTAACCTAGAAAAACCCTAAGCTCATTTAACAAAATGCACAGTATGGCTCTAGGTCCCTCTCAACAATAAATTTATCCTGTAATTATCCTCTTTCAGTCTTTGCAATTCTAGAAAATATAGTTAAGTCCCAAAACAAAAAGTTCACTAAATAAAATAATTATATCCAAAAATTTCCTCATGTTCAATGCAACATTACATTAATTTAAAACTCAATATTTTAAGCCACTTATCCCTACCAAACCATGCCAAAAATAAACGAATTGGGACTTAACCCTAAATTCATCCAAAGCCATTCTTCAAATGTGTATTCTTTGCTTCTAGAAAACATGTTTTTTCCATATTTGTGGAGGAGGAAAGGTTTAGGTTTACACCCTCATTCTTCATATGAAGCCCTAGCACCCATTCCACTTCATCCTCAACCCTAAATTCATCCAAACCCCTACTATTCCAGAAGAGATGACCCTCATCAACTCCATTGCTCATCTTTATCATCTGCAACACACAAATTCTAGATTTAATGGATGATTTCTTTTCTTTCTTTCTTGCTGTGTATTTAGCTACTATGAGTAGCTAAGCCTCCTTTGTGGTTCCCTTGAGGTGTAGTAATGGCCTGAGCTCATGTTCTTCATTGGAGTTCTCCATAGCTCTCAGTATCGGCATTTACGTAAGATAGTTTCAATTCGTTGTTACTGGAACCGTTCTGTGCCAAGCCTTCAAAAGCTTGATGGTTGAGCTAGGAGCTTATTTAATTAACTTTGTATGATCCTCATCAGAGTAGGTTTAGCTATGATGATTAATGCTTGGTTGATACTATTTTTTATCTAGTTGGGCTAAAGATTTTTATTGATTTAATGGTAATTACATTTATGGATTGGAAGTAATTGAATGAGTTTTCCTTTGAGCTTCTTCCTGCTGTAATATTTCAATTGAAGCTTGGTTAAGATGCTTAATTGAAGTATTTTGAGGTTTGAATCTAGTGGTATCCAAGGTTCACCTCTAGGCTCAATTCATTGAACCCTTATCTTTAGTGGAGCTAGGAAGGCCATATCTCAACTCAAGGGTACTACATTTTATTATCGTGTATTTAATCCAAGATTAACTTTGAATTGCTCACTGTTTGAAATCAATTGCAATCTGTCCCTTTTCATTGTTACAAAAAAAAACCCTAAAAGGAATAGCTAGATTTAAATTCAGTTGTTTAATTGTTTTTCCAATCAGGTTTTCAACAAGGTTTCCTTTTTGACTTTGATTGCAACATTAATCTATTTAAAAGCTTGAATTAAACTCTTCACAAGCAACAACCTAGGTGTGCAACACTATACTACATTTTTATCATTATCACCTAGTATTTTGAAAGCCTATATGACTAAGGGTGATTTCAACACAACAATAAACTTATTAAAGAAGCAAGGCCTAAGAAGAAATTATATCAAGAGATGGAGGAACAAGAGAAACATAGAGAACAAGAGTACCTATCACAGAGTCTACAAATGCACCATTACTTTTTTTTTTCTGAAAAAGAATTAAGAAATACTCATGGTAACCAAGCTTATAGGTGAGATTAGTAAAATTATCCAACATATTAGGCAATATAATACTGAAGTAAGGATTGTAAATATAAATATCATACTTCAAGTAGGTGATGTCATTGCTCATATTTATGGTCTTGATGAAGTAATGGTAGGTGAAGTAATATGAATCACTTCATACTCTTTAATTATAAAGCCTAGGTCCCAATTGATGCTCTAAATCATAAAAATTTAAGGATGTTACACCTACAATTTAAACTAAAAACAATAAAATTTGTACCCTGTTAGTTCTAGCTTATTAGTTAAGTATTAGTCCTACATATATTTTTCTCATTATACTCTATTGTTATTTGTAGATCATATCTTATCTCTATTATGAGATAAACTTTGAAAGCCTTGATGATTCACATAATTTGGAGTTTTGATAAACATGAAGGAAGGAAACAAGATGATAACACAAAAAATCTTTTTAAGATAAGGATTTAGAAGTAGCTTTTATTACTGGCAATCAAAACATGCATTGACTGGGCCTCTGGAATTGTTGCTTTATGTGGTTCTACACCTACATCACGGATATAAGTGATATATTGATTAACTATGTTATTTAATCATAGTTTTAATCCTCTAACATTGCTCATTAAGTTTTTCACCTCTCATCTGTCTCCCTTTATCGGTTTTGTCTGTTATCTTTCTTAAAACTTGTGAGGTTCTTGCTTGAAATTTACCTAAAGTCCTATTACTATTGTCTATGGTTTTATGCCACATATTCTTTTGTTTTTCCATTTCATATTTGAGTTAAAGTTGCAGTAATTTCTTCTTTCATAGTTTACCATGCTGATTTTCCTTTAACTTTTAGGACTTCATGAGATCGCAAAGGAGAAGGCATATTGAGCCTACTAAGTATAATACAAGTGTTGAGAGTATGTTCTTGTATTTGCCAATACCCTTTATTAAAGGGCACATTGGGCCTGTATCTACTTTGGTAGCATATATTGTAAGTATTGGTCACTTTTGGCTTAAATTTGACATCAACAAAGTTATAATTAAGCCAATATGGTAATATCTATGTTTTCGATAACAGGATATAAAGCCTAAACAAGTAGCTAAAGACTAATTAAGAGTCCAGAGCACAAAAGCAAAGGAAAAGAAGAGTGAAAATGCCATTCTACAAAACATATGAAAGGTAAGGGTAAAATGGTCATTTTGAAATTGTGGGTCCAAATAGCCATGTATGAAATTCAAGGGCATTTTGGTCAAAGTTTGGCCAAATATCAGAAAATTTTACAAAGTCCCAAAAATAGAGAAAAATTCACTGATTAGTAAGGCCTTGTTCGAGTTAAAATGACCAAAATAACCTTCATGGGAATTTTAAATGCCAATAAATTTTTGGGCTGTTTAATAAATAATTAGTCAAAAATAATTATTTAAAATACCTAAAGGCCTCAAACATATGATCTTAGAGCAAGGGAAAATAGTTCAAGATTTCTAGTATTTTATAAATTTTTTCCCAAGAGAAAGTTAGGAGCAGTTTCCCCGATTGGAAAGAAAAGGTCCGAAAAACCCCAAAATTGGGTTTTCTTCAAAAATTAATTAAAGAAAATTCTGGAAGCAAAACAAGGAAACAAAAATCATGAAGGAACCATGTGAATTTCAGGAATTTTTAATGACCCTACACAAGCCCAATGATCATGAAATTCTCGAAATGTAATTATGGCCTAATAAAGTAGCTTTATGAACAGTTAAATTAACTTTATCTGCATAAAGCAGATTTAGAGGACTGAGATTTTGGCACGTCATTTTTTAATGAAAAGATGAAAAGTAGAAAAGATATTTTAACTATGTGGTAGAATATCTTAGAGTAAAGTTACTTTATCAGTCCAATCGGGTCCCACAATCAATTAGACACATATGCAGATTTTATAAGATATTTTAAGAGCTTTCTTGAAGCTCCTTATGCATCCCAAAAGTTTTCCAACACAAGGAATCTCTCCTCTTCATCCAAGTGGTGTGATCTAGACCATTGAAGGCTAAAGGTGGCATGATCTAGACCATTAAAGGATGGAAGGAACATTTTCACCATTGGATCAAAGAAGAGAGCAAGATGAAATTTTTGGCCATTGGACCACTTAAACATCTTCACTATCAGCCATATAGGTCAGCCAAAACACAAAAATGAAGAGGAAAAACCGAAATGGAGAAGACAAGGTGGATCAAAGCAAGGAATGGGTAAGTTTGATCCCTAAATCATGTTTCTCTTATAATTTCTTGGTGTAAGAATACCTCTATTCTTTCAATCCTCTCTTGGTTTGATGTTCAGAAAAAAGGAAAATATGAGTTAGGGTTCCAAGTGATGAAAATTCAAGAGAACATGCTTTGGATTTAGCCAATTGTTGATTTTGGTTGTATTGATGTTGCTCTTGATGATGTTGGCTATAGTTGAGCTTATTGTTGAGTTTTTGTAATTTTGGGAAGCAAGAAACCTAAGGGGAGGTGCTGTCTAAATTTCTATAAAATGTTTAAAATAATGATTTACGATTAAATCATGAGTAAGGAAGTGATTAGAGATGAAATTATAATAGTTTATGGGGTGAAATGGTCAAAAAGCAAATTTCCCAAATTTTTATGGGATTTTTGGTCTAAACAGGGCATTGAGGAGGGATTGGATTTTGATAATTTTGATGCTACCATTGGATATAGAATGAAAAATTGTGTATGGTAGAAGTAAGAAAACAAGTTTGGAAATAATAGAATTGAATTTGACAAAGTTAAAGGTTTAGGGACCCTTAAAGTTCAAGAGAGGTTTTATGTATTGTGAAGTGTTATAATGTCTTATCAATGCATGGATATTGATAAGAGAGGCATTATAATGTTGTATATGCATGGAATTGTGCAAAGGGACCTCAAGCTTAGGAGGAGAAGAAAGGCTTAAAGACAAGAAAAATTAAGCGCACACAAGGTAGCAAAGCTACTAACTCTACATTAATGTTACTCTTGATTATTGTTCATTATATGTGCTATGTTACATGCCAAATATGTGTTGTTTGAACATGTTATGTTGTGCTTATAACATGCCATGATGATGTGCAAGTGTTTTAGAAATAAAAGCATAAAATGTTCATGCATTTTTAGTTAGATAATGAATGATGATCATGCATATTAATGTTTGTGTTAGTGCTTTTGCTATGGAGATTTCTTTGAAATCTCACTCTTTGAAAATTAACATTCCCTCGGCCAAGTTTATAATAGGGGCAAAAGCAAGTTCATGGAGGCCTATTTATGTTGCATATGTGATGTATGTTGAGTTTTAAAAATGTGTATGTTAAACCACAACTACTTGGGATGTATGGTTAGTGGCATGTGAGCATGTTGGAAGCATTAGAGAATTGTGTTGGAGAAAAGTATGTATGAAAAGTGAAGAGAGGAACATGTTAAGAAGGTGGCAAGAGGTTCCAACACCCTTGTCAAAACCATAACTTGAAGTAACAGTAAAATATAGTAAATGAAGTCCAATTTCTTTAAACCTTTTTCAGATAAATAGTTCACATGGCAAACTTTAAAATGAGCCTAAGTTTGCTTGATTTGGAATTTTGTACAGAAAGTCATGATTATCCAAACTTAGAAGAAAAATATGGAAAATTGGAAAATTCCCAAATGAGCAGTGCTTTTTTACGAATTATTATGTATTAATTGGTCAAGAAATTGGACAAATGGATATTTTGTCTCCTATAGGAAACTTAACAAGCTTCATTTAGAGACTTGAACCACTCAATTTCAATTTCTCTAGAGTTAGTTATGAATTTTCAAAGTTGGTCAAAAATATTTAATAACGGTCTTAAAGTGATTCATAACGGTCTCTAATATAAAATGAAGTGATTTGTAATAGTAGCTTTTTTCAAAGTTTTAAAATTTCACTTGGTTAGCTAATTCTAAGCATTGAAAGGCCTTAAAGTGATTCATAACGGTCTCTAATATAAAATGAAATAAGCTAAGGAAGGCGTTACAAATACATTATGTTGAAGATTAGGATTGGTTTAAAGCCTAGTTCATCCTCATCTCTAGCTCCAATTGCATCAAGTTTGAGTTTGAGTACCTTCCTTCCCGCCTGAGGGCATTCTAAGATTCACTTATTTGATTAGTCAAGTACGTTAGGGAAAATACATTGGTTGTGCTAAGCCCTTCACCAGGGAACTCTCAGCTCTTATGCCCCATTTGATAGTAGGGAATTGGAACTTGAATCAGTATTTATGTGTGTTTGGTGCATTGGAACCGAGTTCCATGGGGAACCTAGTTCTATCAAAATTGATGGAATTTAGTTCCAACCTCCTACCCATGAATCTGAGTTCCAACCCCAATTCTCTCCTCCCTTGCCATCTCTACCCTCAACTCTTCTAGAAGGCTCCATCATCACCTTCCAAACTCATCTTCTCCACTAGTCACCATTGTCGCTAATGTTGGTGTAACATCCACATTTTTAGTAACTAGAGATAAGGGCTGAACGACAGGCTACAAGTGATTAAAGGGTCCAAAGAGTGAATAGAGATATAAGAGATGTTAAATGTGCCATTTTGCAATAAAATAAAATGTAAGGGAAAATGGTCATTTTGAGAAAAGTTAAGGGCATTATAAAACCCCCACGTGACTCCCACATGTTCACTTAATTCACTATCGTTGACAGAAAGAGTTCACCACGACGAAGCTGTCTTGAGACTAGAAAAAAGCTCAAACTAAAACTCCTAAAAAGAAATTTCTAATTCTAATCACCAATTTCCTTTAGTCCCCGGCAACAACGCCAAAAACTTGATGCTACCAAAATTTAATTATGCAGCACAAGAGTACGGGTCGTGAAAATAATATATGGTAAATCAAGGTTGATTTCACAGAGACTCAATTTAATAGGTAAATAGGCATTAGAAATCTAAATTTTGTTTAAGTTGAGCGAATCAAAATAGGAATAATGAAAATATTAATTCTAAAACGTTAGAAAATATTAATTGATACAAGCAACCAAGAGCGGCTAATCCCTTCTTTAAGTTTTAGAGCATGTTTTTACCCAAAAAAATATATTTAAATTTTAACATGTTAATTTAGAGTATAAATAGATGTGGTGTCTCCTGATCATCTACAGCCCTCTCTCAAATAAAAATATTTTTCTTTATATAGTTATTCAAGAGGCATTAACTAGAATTATTTCACTCTAATTTGATTATGTGAGTCCCGTAGGTATATTTCTATCCTAAAGGAAAATTAGAATAAATTCTAATATCACATTATTCAGTTTTAAAGTCCAATATACATCACTCTCCCAAGGTTAATCTAAATTCCCTATATTCATACTTAATGTTGATCAAGCATTAGGCTGACAATAAACTTAAACTAAATAAACACAATTAAAATTAAACATAAATAAATAGTTCAAATATGTTAAAATGCTTAAATCAGTTCATAGCTACTAGATCTAAAGAGAATTAGCCACAGATGGCTATAATCAAATCCATAATAAAAATTCGCAGATTCAAGAAAAGCATAAAGAAAAGAAAGAAGAAAGATGCAACCCAAGAAGAAGATGAATTCTCCCAGGTGGTGCACTGCACTCTTGCGTTTCTATTTCCTGTTGCTTTCACGAAGAATTTCCTCCAGCGGCGCTCTGACTTTTCTTCTTTTCTCCATGTCCTCGCATCTTTGCTTGCGTTGCCTTCCATGGATGTGTGTGTGCCCTTGCGTCGATGTGCATGTGTGGTTGAATGTGTGCGCGGATCCTACTCCCTCCAGCTTGCCTCCCATATATATATATATATATATAAATGTGGAGGCAAATCTATATATATATATATGAATGTGTTGGAGATCAAAATCGTACCGCTTCTTCTTTTCTTTCCCTTTTTTCTTTTAATATTTCTTTATCTCTTCATTTGCCAAGATTCTCTCTTTCCATCATTTCGACATTTCCTTAAAAAATAACAAAATAATAAAATAAAAAGAAATAGAATAAAATAAAGATAAGAATTCCTAAAAAGCTTTAAATTATTCTTATTATCAGTTATGATTTAATGAATGCCTGAGATATTGCACCATTTGATAGATTTGTTATTTTAAACTCGTAATCTTTAAAAATTATATTGATAACTATCCAGATATATCAAAAATATATCTCAAATATATTAAAAATAGGAGAGTAATCACTTGGCCGTGACGAAATCAAATGTTGGCTATGGTGAAAGGGACCTGAGAACAATTCTCACTTATCAACAACAGTTCGCCGTGGTGAAGCCACAAGATGGTCATGGCGAAAGTCTTCAAACAACTGAGAACAACATTTCTACAATGTACAAGGTGGATAATTCTCACAATTGATTACCTCTCAATCATAATTAAGTTCTAAAGTATAATTTAGGATTTTACAATAAGCGGCCTCATTGCCATAAGAAGGAATACACAAATACGAATCCCAGAAAGAACACTTGTTAGGAGAGGTGAATATCTTTACACTCTAGGTTTCAAAAGGGGTTATTGTCAAGTCCGAAGTGGCCGCTTGGAGAACCTTTTGTAACTCACAAAAAAAAGGGAATTTAATTACCTCACACACACATTACTGGAAGATGTTGCAGCTTTTGGAGGAATCAAGTACTTAAGTCTATACATTACATTTGTTGATTAGGCTTTCAGCTTAAGCATGAACCCCAACTTCTTGAATATGTACCATTTGTTTTACAATTTCATTTTTTCTATACAAGTGAAAACTTAGTCAATGCCTTTACACTTCTATTTCTCCACATATGGTAAAGGACTTATTAGTCAAAAGGACTACAACAATATGATAATCTCATCATGAATTATGTAGTACACTTGCATAAGAATTTCTTTGTTGAAGAAACTATTTCATAAATTATGTAATCTCTCGCCCCCCCGGGATCCCCCCCCCCAAAAAAAAACATAATGGCCATAATGTGTAGTCTTCACTAATCCATATGTATTATCTCTTGTGCAGCTGTTTAAGTAACATATAAACGATAAAGGAGAGGTGCAACACCAACTTGGCTTTCATTGTTACATCCTCCCAAAAGAAAACTCAGACATGGCAGTCAAGTAGCAAGATTGTTTGTAAAAATAATAAAAGATCGTTGGGCCATGTGTCCGAAATAATTATGATCCATTTCTTTTAGCCAAATGAGCTCAATGTCACGGGGTTGTTTGTATCCAACAACAACCGTGCGACACTTAGCTCGATCTTTCACCCAAACTCGAACTAAGTCAGCCTTCTCAACTAACCTGAACAAGCTCACAAGCAAGAAGCACAAGACTAGAGAGAGAAACTAGAAAGAGAAGGAGCTTGAGAGAATACTTCTCTATTGCTTGAATGATCCTTCAATGGATGATTTACAAATGATCCCCTTGGGGGTATTTATACTACTCCATCCCTCAATCTAACGGCCTATATGCAAATCCACCTACTCCCACCTACTCAATGGATGGTGGAGATCTACTTGATCTAACAGCCCAAATGCAAATCCACCTACTCCCACCTACTCAATGGACGGTGGAGATCTATTTGATCTAATGGCCAATAACCTCTCAAAAAAATATCTATTTACACATGGAAAGACGGTGACATCAAGCTGACATGCATTCCCAATTCTCTATAGCTGAATTAAGCAGCTATATTATGTCAGAATTGGAATATGTTCCATATAGTTAGAATATTAATTATACAGGAAAATCATCTAATTATATGTTTAATATATAACAAATGTGTGTTCATATTATTTGAGATAGATGTATGTAGTTGTCTCATTGGTCAGACAACGAGAAGGGCTGAAGATCGTTTTGTTTTGGCAATGATACCCAAAAAATAAAATAAAATATAATAAAATATGGAATGAAATTTACAAATACTCGTTATAACGTACTATCTCAATTTCTTAATATAAAAATCAGTTGACTTTTCTGAAGATATAAAAAAAAACTAAATAAATCACTTTATTATAGGATATAATCTAAACTACTTATATATCATTAGATAAGTTATACAAATTAGTTTGAAAAAAATGATAAATACAGCAATTAATTAGTTTTATTAATCTCCCTAACAAAAGTGAATTAGCTCTTATATTAAGAACCTGGCATTACCTAGTTGAGACAAACAATTTAAAAGCCGTAATGAATTTATACTACAAATATTTTCATTAGCACATTTTCAGCTCAAACCCGTGCATCGCACTCGTCAAAAACTAATTTTTGACAAAAATATACATGGACCACCTGTAAGCCGCCTTAACCCAATAGTAGGTTCTGTAAAGCGTTCCAAATGGGACCAAAATTAGTCATTGATAATCTTATTAACACTTGGTCAATTGCAATTAGGTTCAAGCTTAATGCCATTTACTAGGATATTTGTCATTTGACATTTGCATTATTTAGCCATCAAAGACGACTTTAACTACTAGGAATGCCCAAGTCTTCAAGCATGCTGCAACACCATCTAGAATGAGATTTGAAGGGCAAAGGTTTACAAACTATAACCTTCATGATTTCTCTCAATCTAGTTTATATCATTGTTATTCATGTTTCAGTCTAAACTTCTTAAAGATAGAATCATTTTGATTTGAGGATCATTGACAGTAACATTGTGACAGAAATCATTCGTAGGAACATAATTGTCTGATCCTCAACCCTAGTGATTCAAAGTAAATTTCGTAAAAAAAATAGACATGGATCACCTGTCAACTGCCTTAACGCAATAGTAGGCTAAGAGTTCGAAAAATGAACAAAAACTAATAATTGATAATCTATTAACTGCAATTAGTTTCAAGATTAATGCCAAATTACTAAGATAATTGTCCATTGACGTTTCCACAATTTAGCCATCAGAGACAGACTTTTAACTAGTAGAAATGTCTCGTTGCTTAAAGCATGCTGCAACCAGCTTTCTTTCCTAATGAGCATCTCTCTATCATCGTCCTTCTAACATTCTCTGCTTCTTCCCACTTCCCATTGGAGCAATACATATTAGCCAATGTTACATAGTATCCATCATTTACGGGATCTGAGTCAACAGCATACTGGGCAATCCTTATTGCCATCTCAATTTGATTGTGAGTTTTGCAGGCACTTAATAAAGCACCCCAAACACCACCGTCTGGAGGCATGGGCATAGACCGAACTAGAGCTTCTGCTTCTTGCAAATTACCTGACCTCCCCAGAAGATCTACCATACAAGTGTAATGCTTCAAATTGGGCTTCATAGAGTAACTCTGCATCCTGGCAAACAAGTGCTTTCCTTGTTCAACAAGTCCCGCATGGGCACATGCTGTGAGAAGAACAAGAAAGGTAATTTCATTGGGTTTAACATTTTCTTTTTCCATTCTTTGAAACATATCAACAGCAGATTCTGCATATCCATGCATGCCATAACCTGAAATCATCACATTCCAGCAAACTAGATCCTTCTCTTCCATTAAGTCAAACATTTGTCTAGACTTTTCTAACTGTCCACACTTAGCATACATATCAACCAAAGCTGTGCCAAGAGGTATATTGAGTTTGAAACCACTTTCAATTAGATAGTGGTGAACTCTTACTCCTTCCTCCAGAGATGCGAGGTGAGAACAAGATGAAAGAATAACAACTAGAGTGGCTGTGTTCGGCTTTTGGTCTTCTACAACCATTTTATTAAATAGACCTACAGCTTCTGGGTGATGCCCAGATTGAACAAGAGAAGACAGCAGGGTGTTCCACGAGATAACATCCTTCTCCATCCTATCAAATATTCTGCGAGCAGAAGCCAACTTCCCACATTTTCCATACATGTCTACTAGTGCGTTGGCCACTGAGACATTGTCAACCATAAAATTCTTTATTACATTACAATGGATTGACCTTCCTATTTTGGTAGCTCTTAACTGAGTACAAGAAGCAACTGCAGAAACTACGCTGTTTGATTCAGAATGAATACCCAAATATTGCATCTCTCTGAAGATTTCAATACACTTCACACCGTTACCTATTCTGCCATACCCAATGACCATTGAGTTCCAGCACTCTATTCTCAGTCTGTCCCTGTGGAAAAGCCTCTCAGCTAAACCTAACAATCCAAACTTGCAGTACATAAACAATAATGCATTGTGAACTATCTCATCAGATACATTATATCTCCTTATGATTAACCCATGAAATGCTTTTGCTTCAGTTATATTCATGGAATTATTGAAACCCAAAAGGATGCAGCGAATGACAATTCTGTCAGGAAATATTTGTTTTCCTTGCATTTCCCAGAAAAGCCTTATACATTCGGTAATCAACCCAAACCTTGCAAAATTACCAATGACCGACGTCCATGACAGTAGATCTTTGTTAGTTAATTGACAAAAGGATTGGTAAGCTTCTAGGGGACTCCCACATTTGCAATACATGGACAACAAGGAAGACTGTATGACTTGTGAACATCCAATTCCATTTTTCAGTACTAGCCCATGCAAACATCTGCCTTCTAAAAGAGCACCCAGATTCCCACAAGCTTGAAATCCACCCTCCAATGTTCTAAAGTTGGGCATCACATCAACTTCACCAATCCTATGCATTTCACAAAGACAATCCAACCCCTTCTCACTCTCCTCATTTTGCACATACCCTATTGCAAGCGCAGTCCAAGCAACCACATCTTTTATAGGAATTTCCTCAAAGGCATGAGATGCATCATTCAGTTGGCCACACCTGGAATACAAAGACACAAAAGATGAACCCACTGCAGACCCATCAGCAAAAAGCCCAAGCTTGGCAACCAACCCATGAACATTTTTCCCATAGTCTAGAAAATTCAGCTCTGCACATGCAGAAATAACCAAGGGGATAGTGAAGCTATTGGGCAAAACTGCAGAACCTCGCATTTGGGAGTAGAAGCCAAGAGCGTTAGAAAAATTTCCATGGGAGAAATGGCATTTGACAATTGAGTTCCATGCAAAGATGTCCTTGGAATCATCAAGTGAATGAAATATCATGGTGGATGAAGTGGGGCAGCTGAAGGAATCGTAGAGAGATATGAGTTTGGAGGCGATGAAGACATTGTTGTAGTTGCCTGTAGTGACAGTAATTGCATGGAATTGAAGGAGAGATTGGAAAGTCGATATTTTGGAGGAGAGGGTAATGAGTTGATGAGGGGGATAGTGGGGTTGAGTGGAATATGAAGATGACGAGTTTTTGAAGATGAAGCAGCTTCTAACTTTGAAAAGCACACGCATGACAAGGGGTTCTATTTAGTAATCCTTGTCCAAAAAACATGGCAGGTTGGTTGGCACAAAAAAAAAAAATACCCAACATTCAAACACATCGCATTAAATGAGCAGCGTATGCTCATTTAGACCTTGAAACTCCGCATTGAGAAATGGTACTGCTGATCTTAATCTGCAATGAGATAAAGTCGCATGGGTTATTCATATATCTTAGTTGTTGATTATAATAAAAGATTCTCACTAGCTTTTAATTAAAACATCATCTTCCAGTCATATATATATTCTCACGACTTAGAGAAAGAGAAACTTGCGCTGAAAACAGGGATGAAAGATGAGACACCATAATGTTGGAGAAACTGATGAAAAGTAGTAGTAGACCAGTAGTGATGAGATTTAAAAAAAAAAAAAATATTGCAGCAAGAACATATGTGAAAAATGTTCAACTGTATCATCAAAGAGGCACTACTACAAAAAAATAAGAGTGGTAGCGTTTGGAATTTGCTATTTGTAGGATTCTTCAAACGCTACCTATGCCACTGCCACCTTTTGTTTGGCCGCGTTTATGAAATGGTACAAGAAGTTAGCCAACAGTAACGTTTTCTTGTACGGAAGTACTACAAAAGGCTGACAAGCGGTGGCAATTCTTGTTCACAAAACGCTATTGCAAAGTAGACTAAGGTAGCATTTCCTAGTCGGTAAATGCTGCCTAAGTATAAATATTTTGAAGAAAAAAAGAATATTTCAGGCAACTTTTGTGAGACTCACAAAACGTAGTCACAAAAGCTACCTGAGGTATTTTATTTTTTAGTTTGCAAATTTTAAAAATCTATGTAAAAAGGTAACAATCACTCTTGACAAATATTATTTAATTATAAATATTCTTATTACGCTTTTCACATCTATTACATCAAAATACATATAAACAACTGTATCTAATGATTGAAATGATAGAAAAATGAATAAAAATACATAAAACTCACAATCCAAGGTAAAATCCCAATATTATATCCTAGATTTTCGAAAGTTATTGCAAAATTTTCCTTTTCACTATTGCTGCTTCATGTAACCCTATATCCCACATATATTCAGGAAAACAAAAGCGATTAGTCAAAACGTATATCATTGACTTAAGACATTAAATAAGGTTGTAGCATTATGTTTTAGATGACTATCAACGGCATACAAAAAGAATTCCAAGACAACCAAAAAAATATAATAAATATAAAAGATAATAATAATAATAATTGTACGAAGGAAAAAAATGACAGCCCCATTGAAACCTCAAACTACAAAAAATATATTACCTATGCAGGAGAAATAAAGGATGCTGTGCGTTTGATTTCTTTTCCCTTTGAATGAGACATATGGCCCGTTCATTGGTACAACAACGTTTCTCCGCATTAAAAAAAAAAAGGTCAAGAAAGCAAAGGACCAACCAACCAGCTTTGTTATGCTTGCACTTGGTTGAGATTTCTGTATCAATTCAATACCAAAATATCATCTTCAACGGGCTCAAGTATGCTTTCTGTCATAGATAATACATCTTTGGCTTTGATGAATAAATAAAAAGAAGAAGAAAATTAAAGATTAAAAAGGGTTCATATCTGACCTTTAAGTTACAGAAGAAATGTATATATGTTCACCCTCTCTGTAAAATGAGAAAGTAAAAACATGTGAACATAAGCAATTAAGGAGTTCAGGAAAATTGAAGGAAAGAAACTTATAGAAACGTGAAGTGCCTAACAGATACATTCAGGTGAGCATGCAATTCGACCTTTGGTATTCAGACAATAAAATGGAATGCAAATCAATTGCAGAGAAACACTAAGAAAAGAAGTCACATCCAGCTACCTATTAGACCATAAAAAGGGAGTAAAAAACTGCCTGAAAAACTTGAGGGGGCTACACATGCCATCATAAACTAACCAAGATATAAAATAAACATGCCTTGTTTAAGGGAAACCCAGTTCCAGTATATACAACAAATCATCTGAGTTTTTACCTTGGCATATCATAAATGAGGTGATTTGACAGTGTCTTTGCACCTTGTGGTCAAATTCAAAATATTTTAAATCAAGAATTGCCATAAAGTGCAAAACTCGGGTCATTCTTTGATCAATGAGCCTTTATTTGAATTTCCTACGTTAAACTAAGCTTCATATACATGATTTTAGGTATGAAATAGCATCTTTAACTATCAAACTAATTATGCAAGTAAAACCGATTTAGAAAGCTACAAAAATTTTGTTGGTAATTTTTGTTAAAATAAAGGAAAGTGAATGAAATTAGAATTTGAAATACATATATATATATATATATATATTGAAGATGCTCTTGGCAATGGCTGAATGGCTATTTTGTTAAATCAAAACAATGGGAGTTTTAAAATCACTAAGCCTAATAGAAAAATGGGATTGGGTCTAACACTTTTAATTAATAACTACTCATACTATCACATTCATAGCCATTGCTTAAAAATGCTGTTAAAACACCAATACATGTGTGAATTGAATTAAATTGATGTAATTGCTTCCCCTAAAAGAGCAACGTTCAAATTGATTAAATAAAATTATACAAGCTAGTGATCACTGAAGAAAGATTAATTTTAGCCAATCAATTGTGAAAATATAAAGATGCATATCAAACAGGCTTCACAATTCAACCCAACCACATAAGTTTGATCATAAAGATAGACTATTCAGCACCCAAGTTCCAGCATTAAACTAAAGATAAGAACTGAAACACTCCCCTATTGAAGTGCAGGAACTCAAGCCATTAATCCCATCCATCCCAAGAAGCCCTCAGATTCAGCCACTCATGCTTATAATCCCATCTGCAACGAGCCCCAATATTCAACCATAGAGTCGATGATGTTGGTGGCCGAAGAAACAAAGAGTTTTCTGCGATGTGAATGAAGAGGGAAGGGGTATGAAGGAAGATGGTGAAGCTCAGGTGGAGGATGGAAGCATGAAGGAGGCTATGTGATGGAGGTGGCGTCGGGTTCCACGAAGAAGGAGGAGGTGGAGGCGTCTCTGTTCCTGGTGTCGCGCGGCTCACCCTGTTCAGGGGAGGAAGATCTCGGAGATGGATTGGAGGCGTCTCCTTTTTCTCTGATCCGATGGGATTTGGGAGGAGGAGATGATGGCAGTTGATACTGGCAGAATGAAACTGGGGGTCGCGTTCCAGGAAGAAGAAGATGAAGACAACGAAGGTGTGATGGAGAGGGAGGAAGGCGACGGTATCTGAAGAAGTTAGAGCCGTCCCGAAGGTCTGGTCCGTCTCTCCTTTTATTCGCGCGGCTCACTGCTCCTTGAGGAAGACGGTGAATCTGATTTGCAATTTAACCTTGGGCACAACACAAGTAGGCTATGTTTGGTTTGATTAGGGGATGGAAAGGTATAATATATACCGGATGGATAAGGAAGGGAGATGATAATTAATTTATCATTATACCTTATATGTTAATTCATTTTTTTTTTACTTATATGATAAATAAATTAATTTATACTTTCTTTTAAACTATATAATTTATCAAAATTCACTTTCATCTTATTGATAACTCTTCAATTTTGAGTATATTTGCAATATAAGAAGTAAACAAAGTGTATAATTTTTTTCAGTATAAGGATAATATACAAGTAACAAATTTCTCTTAGGACCCATTAAACTAATATGTAATTTATTATCAATATAAAGATAATATGTTGAAGTCAATGATATTCAAAGTTATATATGTTGGGATTGGAGGGTAGAGCAGAAAACTAAAATTTTTCCAATCTCTTCCTTGGAGCTATTGATGTAACATCCTAAATTTTATCTTTATGTTTTAACTATAATTAAGTAAATGATTATATGTGATGAAATAATTTATCAGGTAAGAAATGAAATTCAAGAAGGATTAATAATAGTAAACCGACAATGTGTCGGCAAGAAGAAGAAAATGAATAAAAGAGGAAGAAGAAAAGGATAAGAAAAGGGGAGGGAAAAGTCAAAAAGAGAAGAAAGAAAGAGAGAGAGAGAAGGATAAGGAAGAAAAAGAGAGAGTAGGCGTGAGTTGGAAAACGAGGAAAGGAAGAAGAAAAAGTCAAAAAGAGAAGGAAGAAAGAGAGAGAGAGAGAGAGAGAGAGAGAGAAGGATAAGGAAAAGAAGAGTGAGTAGGCGTGAGAGAGTTGTGCAAGGGGTTTATAAATACCCTAGCTCTCCTCCCTCTCTCGTCATTTGCATCCGCAGCAGAGAAGAAGGAGGTGCATCTCTGAATCTATTTTGTTGAGATAAATTAGATTGGTGTATGTGACTCAAGACTTTGAATTATACTCTTGGCTCATAAAGCTTTCAAGGTTTAGCTTGGAGTTGAGGTAACTGGGATTAATTCATTTTATATGCTTGCATGGATTGTAAGGTATTTTTGATACCTTGATTATTTATTGGGAATACTGTCCCTATATTTACGTATTCAGTCTCAATGAAGTAGGAAGTATTTTGAAGTATATGTTTTACTTAAAGGTGTATATATATATGATGAACTGTTTATAACTTATCCTTAGATGGAATAAATTGTGAATTAATGTATCTGTGGGAGATTGTAATATTAGGTGGTACTGAAGTAGTTGGGTTGATCTTGTGATGATTGGGCTTATGTTGTATCCGCGGTTGCATCCGCTACTGATCATAGTGGTTGGCTTTACTATGACTCAGACCCAGGTGGGGAGTCGGCCTAGACCCAGGTGGGAGGCCAGCCTAGACCCAGGTGGGAGGCTAGACACCCTTTGATTCTAGACCCAGGAGGGAGAACAAAGGGGGACCGGTTGGATTAATGTTGCTGCTAGACCTTGGTCGGGTTGATCAGCGCATTAAGCCGGATCCACGTCATGGAGTAATATGGAGGAGTTGGATGGAGGGATCACTTGTGTAATATGATTGTATTGGATGGGAAACAATAAATTTTGTTTGAATATTACAT
>QFDD01000911.1:0-39106 GCA_006871305.1 Vachellia collinsii
GGGTCAAACCGGGGTCAGACCGGCCTATTAAAATAATGACATTTAATTGACAATATTAAAATATAATACTTTTAATAATGTTTAATTTCAAAATATTCATCTTTATTAGTTAAAATCTTTTAGTCATTGTAATTAATAACAATTCATAATAAAAAAAATCATTAAAATTCATTTATCAATCATAAAAATCTAAGAATTTATCATAAAAAAATCATGTTTGTAGTAAAAAAAAAGGAAAAGAAGAAATATCATCTAGTTCTTCCCTTTGTCACTAAATATTAATAAAAACAGTAAATAAAAAAAAGAAAAATTGCATTAAGGTCCCATACAAGAAAATTAATATAAGAAAGGTTTCAAAGGTTGCTACTGATATCCCATTCACTTGTCAATGGCACTCTTTTACTTATTATTAAAAACCTTTTGAGACATTTCTAATATTAATTTTTTTGCGTGAGACTTTAATATAATTTTTCAGGAAAAAAAAAGAAGCAAAGGAAGCATATAAATTTTTTTTTTAAAAAAAAAACACAAAAATCATATTTTAAAAAAATTTCAAAAAAAAAATAATTGACCCGGCCAACCCGGTTTTTTACCGGGTTGAAGCCGGGTTGATCCGGGTCAACCCGGTCCCCGGTCCAAACCTCACCCGGACCGGACCACCGCCCGGTTCGCCGGTTTCCGGTCCGAACCGGCCGGTCCGGTCCGGTTTTTCATACCATGGTCAGAATTGACTCTGCTCGTTCAAATGATTGTAAATATTACCATGAAATAAAATCCTTTTCCACTAAAAAACAATGCACATGCGTTCGATGTAACATCAAGGGCCATTTCCATTCCACCGCTCTCAAGCTCCCCCCGCCCCACCCCCAATGATTCTATCACATAGAGGCCAATGATTTGCACTATTTTTATAACCTTCAGGTCATGTACATGTAACTTTTATTTTGTCTTTGAAATTTTACAATAAATAAATTACTTATGTATTATTAGTTTTGTTCACTACTTATATGCATAAGTATATAACCTCAAAGTTTGTTCTCAATCACCAACACATTAATATTACGTGGTCTTTTTAATTGGTCAAAACTTCCTTCCGTGAATTCCTTTTATTTTGATTAAATAATAGATGAACCTTATCATTATGGTGGTTGTTATACAATTCGATCCAACAACAACAACAACATTTATCTTGCGTATTGAGAGTGAGAACCAAAGCATAATGTTGATATTTTCATTTTCACGTATTTAGTGGTTTGATGGAATTTTAATATTTATACATCTATTCAATCAATTGAGATCATCCTAACAAACCGTGATCTAAGTTATGCTAAAACTTGGGCTAAATCATATTTTTGGTCCTTTAAATTTATAAAAAATTTGAATTTAGTCCTTAAATTTAAAGAGTGCACTTTTATTCTTTTATCTTTAACACCATCAATTTCACTTGACAAAAAATGTTGACACAGCAAATTTAAACCGTAGTTCTGCATTTGAATGTTAATAAAACATGCTTTTTACTCAACCTTTTTGTTTTTGCTGGGCTACATAAATTACTAGCAGTAGAATTTATCTTCTTGTCTTTTTTACCACAAATAGAATTTATCTTCACCTCCAAGACTCTGACGTGTCTTGATATTTATAGAAAGGTAAGTTATCCAGTTAATATTAAATTGGGTTAATGGAATATTATTATCACTTAGCCACAAGCTAAACAAACCACATTTAGCTTGCTTAGTCATCAAACCACATCAGCATAATTGACGGTGTTAGTGCCACATAATCATATTTAACACCGTCAATGTTCTTATTAAATTATATGAACTAACATTTTAGACGTAAGGAAACTTGAAGGACAAAAAACTTTCATTTGAAACTATAAGGACTAAAACAAAAATAAAGGCAAACTATAAGGGTCAAAATCTACGTTAAACCTATTAAGTTAAAGTGTCACAACTATTTTGTTCAAGTTTATTCAATAATATTTAAAGTATTTTGTGATGTAAACACTTTAATGGCCTATTTCGTACGTTGGAATTGGTGTGGTGGAATTGGAAATGAATTAAATTCCATGTTACATACATGTTTCGTTTGCATGAATTGGGCCTCCATTTTGAAATGATTTCCATCAAAATGACCTGTTTGAATTCCATGCTAGGGACCCATGGAAATGAGATGGGTTCCATGGAAGCCATATTTTTCAAACTAAAAAACCCTTAGTTATGAAATTTTGGGTAACTTTTACACCTTATTCAACTTACAAGGGTATGTTAGTAATTTTACATATTAAATATAAATATTAAATAAAAACAATATCTCCATTCCATGTATATACCAAACACACTTTCAAACCTCATTTCCATCTCCATCTCCATCTCCATTTTCATCTTCATGTCAATATCCATTTCCATTTCTATCAAAATCAATTCAAACGTATCAAGTGGGCCCTAAAGAATTTTGCTTGTATTAAGCATTCTTAATTATTTGTTTGTGCATCCAGCTCAGTCAACTTGGTCCAATATAATACAGTTCAATTGGATGAATCTCAGTTGGGCCTAACCACAATCAAGTTAGCCCATGCCCAATTTTTCAGCCTCAATAGTTTTTAGTTACCAATATCAATATATCAATCAATCACTAATCCATACGTGTGTGTGTATAAAGTCGAAATCATTTGGCTCAATTAACACCAAACATTTTCTTAAGTCTTAAGAAGCCTAAAAGATGAAGATAAATTATTACACATGGAAGGGAAATAGAGGGGGTCAAATCATTGAGCCATCCATTACTTCACATCTTTGCTCCACAATTTCATGTGAGTATGTAGAAGAAGTTGAGGTTCAGCTATGGTTTAATTTGTCTTGTGATAATGTACCATGATCGATTGCTCCACAATTTGGAGTGATTTTGCAAAAGAATCAAGGGTTTGGCTATGGCTATCTTGAGATGATTGTATCTCAAAGGCCATGAATCTTGCATCTTGGTCACTCTCCCGACGCTTGATTACTGGTGCTTGTATCGGCAGTTTTCCTTCGAGCATGCAAACAACAGAGGACATTGATGGTCTCAAAGTTGGAGATGGGTTAGTGCATATGAGTGCCACCTCCAGCATTCTCATGGCTTCCTCTGAGGAGTAGCTTGATTCAAGATTGGATCAACCAGCTCGTAAAGGTTCCCTTGCTCTTGAAGAACATAGGCCTTCAATTGCATCAAAGTATGCACATAGTCGTTACAAATTCAACCCAACCATTCATTTATGAAGAATTTTGAACATCACCAGTTTTGCTTTGTGTAAGAAGTACGTATAACTAACCCAGTCAAGAAGATGAACAAACTCCTCTTTTGGCTTGTAACTCGTGTTGCTTTTTCCTGTTACAATTTCTAAGGTTACTAACCCAAAACTATAAACATCTGCTTTGTCAGTCAAGTATCCTCGCATTGTATACTCAAGAGACATATAACCACTAATTTGAGAACATGCAGTGTTAATAGTCATGTCACAAAAAAAAGAAAGTGCAAACAAAGCCTGACAAAAACCTATTAAAACTATAACGAATTTGATAAGTGAAAAGATATGTTAGAGTACTAACATTGTTCCCGCTATTCTTGTGCTAATATGAGTGTTCTCTTCTTCATCAAGCTTAGCTAATATATGAGATCTTGGCGTTTAAATCTTTATCAAGTAAGACATTTGTTGCCTTAATATCCCTATGCACAATTTTCAATCTTGATTCCTCGTGAAGATAAGCCAAACCTCTTGCGATCCCTACACACATCTTCATTCTTGTAGCCCAGTTCAAGTGTATCTTTTGTCCTTGGCCACCTAACATTGACATCAATGACATTTTACTATAAAATAGAACCAAATTCAAGAAAATTTTCAACATTTTTAACCTTTAAATCGTTGAATAAAATTTAAGTACGTGTAAAAGCTATTTGAAATGAGTGTATGTTTGAATGAAAAAAAGCCTAAAAATACAACATCTAAATGTTGTCTTCTAAAGAATAGAGATAGTTCTACTGTTTGTTGTAGTTTTATACTTTTCATTTTGATTTAATGGATTTCAGTACTTCATAGATTTTCAACAACATAATTGTAATACTACAAAATAGAAAGATACATGTCAGGATCGGATTTGACCAAGAGCGGGGTGAATTGGTCCAACAAAATTTTCGCAAACTTTGACTGAAAAAACAGAGTATGAAAGAAAGAGACACAAAGATTTATCCTAGTTCGGTCCTCTTGACCTACGTCCAGTCCTCAAATCCCTCTGAGCTTTTCAAATCCACTAATCACAAAGGATTACAATCAAACAAAAGAAGGACTCTCCCCCTTCCTAACTCAAACTAACCGACAGACACTTTTGCTCGTGTCTAAACCAACTCAGGGTTCTCCAACCTTGACCAACTCTCTCAAAATCAATAAATGAACAAGAATATTCTCCTTTATGAGAATTTAATGATAATCACTGAAGCTCTTAAATGAGAGTATAAAAACAGAGTATGAGGCTAAAGCGTAATAAATTATTTTTCTCGTATATGCGTTGTGTACCCCTCAGAGACTTGAATGCTTCGCCTTTTATAGGTGAGAAGATTAAATGTCCGTTAGAGACATTAATGTTTCCGTTAGACCCATTGTCTTCGTTCACCTTCCGCATTGAATGCGCCTGCGTGCTTCTGACAGTAGGTAGAATGAAAATATGAGATTTATCCGTTGAATCTCTTTTTGTTTAGGCAATCAGAACTTCATTCCCTGCTAATAAATAAGTTAGATAAGCATTTATGATAGTAGGTATGATTCAAATAATCGTTGCATGAAAAAGGAAAGATTTTGAGATCAGTTTAAAGTAACTGACATGCTGCGTAAATGTCAGAAGGTGAAACTTGAGTTTTGTCTCTTCATAACTCGAGTTATTGAAGAATTTTCAAAGTAGAAATCTGATAACTTTTGTTGAAACTCGAGTTTGAATAAGAGTTTTGATAAAACTTGAGTTGTAAAACTTATAACTCGAGTTTCCAGAAGTTCCAGTAAGTCAAAATGCTTTATGCTCTTCGAGACTCGAGTTTCATTAGTCAAAACTTCAAGTTTTGACATTTTTCAAATTACAACTTGCATTGCAACTCGAGTTTCCTTGAGAGTTTTGAGTTATGATATGTTTTCCATTCTAAACTCGAGTTTTGTATCATAAAACTCCAAGTTATAGATATTTCAAAACAAAACTTTTATGTATAACTCGAGTTACATTGGAAGTTTTAGGTTTAAAAGGATTTTCCTCTTGAAACTCGAGTTTCAATATTCAGAACTCGAGTTATATGAAAACTTTCAAAGAAAACTTGAAGTTTGGAAAGAAGTTTTGAAGTTTAGAAATTTTCCTCAGCCCGAAACTTGAGTTATGCCATAACCTTTGCTTAAACTTCAGGTTGAGAAGGAAGTTTCATCTCTCTCTCTTCGAAACTCGAGTTTTGAAACTCATAACTCGAGTTCTAGCAAAACTTCCATTGAAACTTCAAGTTCTCGAAGGAAGTTTCGTTTTTCAAAACCACTTGAGAGCCCGAAACTCGAGTTCTATAAAATGAAACTCGAGTTTTGCCAAAACTTCCAACATAACTTGAGTTTCTTCTGAGAGTTCTGATTTTCTAAAACACTTCCAATGAACGAAACTCGAGTTCTAAAACATGGAACTTGAGTTTTGAGATAACTTTTACTCAAACTCAAGTTCTTTTGAGAGTTTTGTATTTCTAAAACCTTTTTCAAAACCTGAGACTCGAGTTTTGATATAACTCGAATCAAAACTTGAGTTCTCTTAAAAGTTTGAGATTTTGAACACATTTTTAAACACTAACTCTAGTTCTAAAGCACATAACTCGAGTTCTCTCAAAGATCTCATTAAAAACTCGAAGTTTTCTAAAACTTTCTGAAAAACAATAATCAAAACACAATTTCAAAAACATATTTGTCATCATCAAAACATTATCTCAACAATACACTCACAAAACATTTCATTTTTTTATATGTACTCAATCAATTTTATCTTTTCCTTATGATATCATATATGGTAATTTTTGGATTATAAAGAATTCAAATAATCCTTACCAAAAAGTGCACTGGCAAGGTTGTTGTTTTGCATGTACTCGTATATTTGCAACAATTGATTTCCTTCAATGCAACACCCATAAAGCCTTACAAGATTTGGGTGTTGTAAAGCAGATATCATTCCAACTTCATTAATAAACTCACGATTCCCTTGTTTTGATTTGGAAGAAAGCTGCTTCATAGCTATGACAACACCATCTAATAGTATACCCTGCAATTTAATCAATTCATCATTTAGTCTCAGTTCTCATGTTGATCTTTCTTAAGCATGATCAACACATATCTTTTTGTATTACAAGTGCATGTAGTTATTTAATCTTGTTTAAATATAAATATGATAGTACATTAAAATTTACCTTGTACACTGGCCCAAAACCTCCTTCACTGATCTTATTTTTTGGGGCAAAGTTATTAGTGGCATCTTTGATTTGTTTTAATGAGAAATAACCCATTTTTAGGTCTAAAAGTTCTGCATCAAAAATAGGTTATATAAGTAAAAGAAAATTACATTGAAATCACGAATTTGCAAACAAATTTTTATCCATTTGAATTTGCATAGAGTTTAGGCATATGAAAATCATGCTTTTTTTTAACACTATATTATACCAAATTATGAATAGATATATGAGCTTTATTATTTTAGATTTTGATCTTGTATCTTTTAAATCCTTGCCACCTAGGAAGCCCATTTTTTGAAGAATGATTACTACTAGAATGACAAGGAACACACATGATCCAGCTACAATTCTAGCAATGGCTCCAATAGAAATAACCCCAGGAATTTTGAAATCTACATGATGAAGTAGCATAGTTTATGATTCACCTCGAAATCAAAATCGTCATCACTTAGGCTTAAGGAAAATAAAGTAGTTTGAACAAATGAAGGGTTAAGGGGCAAAAATGACCCGAAAGTTTCTTCGGAAGAGCGTTGGTCACACGGAAGTTGTCAAGGGGGCATTTTAGACCCGAAAGTTCTAAAATGGGGCATTTTGGACATTGCCATTAAAAAATCCGTTAAAGTTGATCAACTTTTTCATTGAAGAGCTGAAGATCAACGTTAGGGTTTTTAACGGTAGGGTCCAAAATGCCCCCTCGACAACTTCCGTGTGATCAACGCTCTTCTGAAAAAACTTCCAGGTTATTTTTACCCCTTGACCCATAAATAAATGTAATGAGATTTTACTTGGAGTGACTGAAATAGCAGATATAAGAGGTCCATATATAGCAATATCAGGAACATAGGTACTTCCTTTGCCAACCCAGTATAAATGAATCTCCAAGGTGTTATCAATGACATCAACGTTAAAGTCCTTAACTATGCCCTTACCAACACCATTGGTTTCCTTCATAATGTCAAAATCCCTCAAATATTTTCTACCCTGTCAAGATATACATACAAAATATTGATTCAAAGCTTTCAATATTTCATTTATGAAAATGAGAGAGATTATTGAGATTCACCTAATTTTCATGATGAATATGCCTCATCTTTAAAATTAGCCATTTGGCCAATGATTGAAGAGATAGACCGTGTGTGTGTGTAGAGGTGTGCCCACTTGATAGGTGACACATCTCACAATATCTATTTCTCTTCAACCCTATGACCACATGGTTGTTGGGTGTCTTATATATTTTCTTGATCCTCAATGGATTTTTTAATCACTAGAAAATTATATTTTTTATTTTTGCTAAACTGTGCTCAATAATCCTCCTGTTGGAGAGACAATTCTATTCAAAGCACTATCAAACATCTCTTCCAGCGGGGATTTGAACTGTGGTTCATCATGTTGTTAGATATCAACCCCTTCCTTCATACTCAACCCCCCTTGGTCATTAGAAAAATTTTAGTTTTTAGATAGTGAGACTCACCTGAATAAAAACATCAAACATGCATCTTCCAAGGCTGGTGAAATTGTGGTCATGAGAATACATAATCTCAGTGAAGTGGAGCTTGACGTTGTAATTTCCATTAACCATACAGAGGCCATGGTATTTGAGAGATGATGGGGCAACACGAGCAGTTTGGTAGAAGCTTGGACCAGTAATGTTGAGAGAAAATCTATTTGTTGCTATGAAATTATGCTCCTTTTTTTCGGTATATACTCCTATGCTGCTATAAGCCCATTTATCATCTCTTTGAAAAAAGAATGAGATACCCCCAGGATCAGTGTCATCTTCATATTTATTCCCCTCGTCTTGAATTTCTCATCCTCCACAATTTAAGAACAACGAATGATCTGCATATGTAGTGGCAACCTCATAAAAAAAATCATATCTATGGGAGAATCCAAATTATGAATTTCATCATATATATATATATCATGATTTTCTCTTGTGATCAATATATAACATTGATTACATGACATTGACATAATATGAATTATTAAGTTAAAACTCATGAAAGTGTTCATGATGGTTCTTTTAGCAGGTTAAGGTGTATCCAGCGTCCTGAAGTATGTTCTCAAGTGCATTAATCACACTAAAGTATTATGTGGTGCATTCAACACATTAAGGTACTTTTTCATGTGCATCTTGCACCCTAAATTATTGTTTTTGTGCATTCAGCACTATAAAATATTTTTAGTGCATCCAACACCAATGCCTAAAAAAAATCCTTTAGTGACCTTGACACATATGAAAAATAATTTAGAATACTGGATACAACACAAAATACTTTAGGTGTTGAATGCAGGTGGGAAAATGCAATAGGGAATTGAATGAACCTTAACCCTTTTTTAGCTGATTTATTTATCTATTTTGAAAGTAAAATACAATTAAAAATGATTAGTGCATGGAAGAAAAAGACTCACTTGGGCTTTCCTCCACAAGGAAGGCCCCTTTTCAGGCAAGGACGGTTGCAAGGTGAATAAAATTATGTTACAACAAATGAATCGAAAGAGTACAGAATAATTGAAACAGGACAACCATAATATTCATAGTCTTACGAGGTGTTTGCTGAAGATGACATGCTTGAAGCCAAGTTTCTATGACACCCAAAAAAGAAAAAAAAAGACTTAGAGTTTGTTGCATGATGCTTTTAAGAAAAATTAAAAAAACGTTTTTGTTGTATTATTTTTTTTCTTGGAGGAGGGAAAGGGAAAGGAGCTTATACATTATTGTATTGACAAAGAGGCACAAAGATCTCCAAAAAATTGTTGTAAGATAGGTCACTGGAAGAGAAAGCAGTGTGAAATTACACATGTAATTTTGTTTTCTTATTCCATGATTTTCTTTACTCCCTTTGGGTCTAAATGTTGGAGGGACTAAGAGATTTGTTTTTGTCTTAAATACAAAATTTTGATACACTTTGTGTCTTAAATTGATAATATTTTTCATAAAGTATCACTATTGATTGCATATGGTAAGAAAAAGCTTTTCATGTATGATAGTTTCTATTGCAATTTGCAAATGATTAATTAAGGGTATATTAGAAAAATCAATTCACATACCAATATCTAATATAACTAACTTTTTTTTTAATCCATCTGCATTTTGGCGCAAAGTCTCCCTTATCTCTCCTGTATTTGGGCTCATAATATGGAGCCTGAGATTCTTTTTTTTCTTTTTTACCTTCTTGTTGGAGTCTACCAAGTCATCATTATCAGAGTGATACCAGAAATCATGGTTCTGGCACTAAAAGTCAGATTCACACATAGTGGGATCAAGATCCCAAATAAAATTACCATTAACATGAGAAACAAAAAAATTACAAATTATTCACCCAAAAAAAAAATTACAAATTATTTAGCTTTCATATTTATCCAGTATTACATGTATTTTATATGGGTTGAGTGGGTTCCACTACAATTTATTTAAACTTTGAAAGCTTATGGATAAAGCAATTAAAGGTGGGGAAGAAGTTCTTGCAAGTATATATTTAGACTAAATTACAATTTCATTTTATAAAATTTGGCTTGAATTGGCATATAGTCATCTTGAACTATTAAGCTAGTTTACTCAAAAGTTGTGTATGTAAAAGACTGTCTAAACAAATTTTGAATTCTAACAACTTAATTATATATACAAAATGAAATGGAATAATTAAAAATGATGATAGATTTAAGGGTTAAAGAATTTTTGTTGATATGATATACAATAATTAATTTCAAATAAAAATAGCATTTCTTTTGTACCAGAACAAATAATAATAGCATTGAAGTATAGCAATGATTGAGAAATAAAATTAAAATAAAAAACAATATACTCACAAATAATCATATTTGTCTTGCAGTATCCATTCAGGAATTTTTCCACTTAAAGAATTTTCAGTTAGCAACCTACATGTATGTTTAATAAAGATCAATTAAAAATGGTAATTAAGTCTTAAGAAATGATGTTATATAATATTACATAAGATGCTTCCTTACATGTACTTTAGCCTTAGATTGATCAAGTCACTTATATTACTTGGGATTTCATCAATCAACTTGTTGAAGCTCAAATCTCTGTAATTTAACACATGTCATACAAATATAGCTTTATAAACATAATTGAAAAATATAAGAGACAATTGACTTTTTTTATAGGAAGTTAAGGAAGTTTAATATACTACGTTAAATTATTTATATTTATCATTTATGTCCAAATAAATTCATTTGACTTATAATCTAATGATACACATAAATAAATATTTTGAGTTAATGTATAATCTCTCCAAAAAAAATCATTTGGCAATCAAAGGTGGCATTAATATATAGTAATAATGGTAATATATAGGAAATCATATATAAGAAGCTATCTCTAAATTAAAGTTAAATTGAGGATAATCATAAGTTCTTCTCTGTTTTATATAGTATCTAGAATTGTGAATTGAATCTTGAATGACTAAAGAGATTAAATCAAGAAAAAGATTGTTTAGAGGATTTAGGATTGGCAATATATGAGGATGAAGTAACTTACAGATGATATAAGTTTTCCATTTTACCAATGTAATTTGGAATTGAATCATGGATGAAGCAATTTCTCAACATCATGAGAATATGGGGAAAAACGTTAAATTAATTGAAAAAAAGAAGAAGAAGCTTATATTGCAATTAACAAATTTTCACCTCATTGTTAAATTCTTACAGGTATTCCAAGGATGTCAAATTCTCCAAATGGGGAAATCTTATTGTAGCTGGTCCATGCAAGTCAGATATACGCCTGAAGTAAAAATAACAAAAAAGCGTCATCATTTTTTTTTTTTCCAAAGTGTCATCATGAATTGATAGGAAAATGGTAGTTTGTTAAATAATGTGCAGATGGATTACTTCCCATGTCCTGTTGATATGGAAGAAAGAGAATATTTTATTGAATTCTATTTATAAGTCACATTCTGAATTTTTTATGTGTATATATAATTTTACCCTTAATTTATCATGTGTAGGTTTTTTTTTGGCCAAGATATCATGTGTAGATTTTTCTCTCATGTGTTACAGTTGATATTGAATATGAATAAAATTAGAAAGCTGTTGAATTTCAAAGAAAAATTAATTAAGTTTAAAGTTCTCCTTAGCTTGTGTAAAACATGTTAAAGCGACTTATAAATAAGATTAGATTAGTACAAGGTAAAAAGCACTCACAAACCGCAATTTTGTTAATTGAGATATAGCTGTAGGAATGGGGCCTTCTAGAGCTGTTCCTTTTAAAATCCTGCCCAAAAAAGTATTTGGAGAATAAAGAGTCGCAAATAAAATAAAGGAAATACTTCAAAAAGCCTAGTCTATGTAACCTTTTTATTTAATTTGTGAATTGCTATGCTTATTTTAGGTAAAATCCCACAAACTACCCTCAGAGCATATAAAAGATGAATATGGACCTTAAATATATAAAATTCCAAATCAAACCGCAAGCTATGAAAATATTATAAAATATACTTATTTACCCTTTCTTTCTTTGGCATATGTGTGAATTTCATACCAATGCATTTTTTTGGAAGACCTCACTACCCGTAATTCATACATATGCAAATTAAAACTTTCGGAATTTCCAAAATTGAAAGTTGATGTAAATTGAAAAGAGCATATATATATATTTTTTTTAAAAAAGGAAAATTATGATGATAGAGAGCTGATTTGATTTACATTCCATCAAGTTCGGTCCAATTCCCAATAAAATTTGGTAATTTTCCCTTTATGTTGTTTCCACTCAATGCACTACAAAAATGTTAGGAGAGAGATTTTAGAATTAAAAAATCAACATAGCATGAAACTGAAAGAAATAACTAAATCATATTATACCACTCACATATATTATAGTTTCTTCATATTGCCAAAACTTTCAGGTATTGTGCCTGAGAAATTATTTTCGGCAAGAACCCTACAAATTCCAAATTCTTACAAATAGAAGAAGACATTCATCCAAAAAGTAATATGAAAACCTAACCATAACAAGACTAATAATGCATTAGTCACAATGCAACTAATATAAGATAAAAAAACAATTGTTTATACATAAAATATTCTTACAACATGCGTAACTGCTTCAATTTTCCAAGACTAGAAGGAAGAGTTCCTTCCAACAGATTATCTATCAATCTTCTGCAAAAAAAAATAAAAATAAAAAAAATAGTTAAACCATAAAACCATATTTCTCAATACAACAATAACATTCATAAACTCAAAGTGGAATGATTTACACTTACAACTCTTCCAAAGTTGTAATTTCACCAATTTCCTTTGGAATTGTGCCAGTGATTGGGTTAGCCGATAGGTTTCTAAAACAATTTTTAAGAGATGAATAATACGAATGGTGAAGTAGTTCAAACTTGCACGTAGGTACATATATTCTTTTTGATCACTTACAATGCAACAAGAGGGAGTCTAGCAAAGCTCCTTGGGATTGATCCATTTAGATAATTGTGAGATAAATCACTGTGATGTATAAAAGTTACATTTCAAATTAGGAATCCCACATTAATTTCAACTAGGCATTTACATATTTACATATACATTAGGTTAAATGATACGTTTAGTCCTTCAAAATTATATTTTGTTTTAGTTTAATTTCTTAAATTTAAAAAGTGTACTTTTTAGTCCTTTAAATTTAACAAATTTAGTTTCATTTAATGGAAAATACCAACTCAACAAAATTTAAACAGTTTTAATTGTACAATTAAATGCTGTCAAAATATATTTAAATATTAATTCTTTAGTAGAATAATTTGTATATTTTAAAATTTAATCATGTTTTATCAACATTAATTGCAGAATCACTTTTTAAATTTATTGAGTCAACATTTTCAATGAAACTAACGATGTTACGATTAAATGACTAAAAGTAAATTTTTTAAATTGAAGGGATCAAAAAATAAGATGTAAACTTAGATGATTAAACGTATGATTTAGCCCATATACACACAAACATTTTTTATAAACCAATAACATAAAGCTAAAAAATTCATTACTTACAGTTGTTGCAAATAGGTGAGGTACCCAAATTCATTTGGTAAAATTCCAGATAGATTGAGACCTGTCATATAGCTGTTGTAGAAAGAAAACATATCGCTAAACTATTTACATACACATATATACATATATAGAGCTAAATCTCAAAATAAATTGTGTTATATTTAGCACCAAGATGTGTTTGAATTTACACATATGCACTTAACATATTTGTAACATGGCAAATAGTTCCATTTGAGAAAGTGAAATTTCACGTTACATTCCTTATGATGTGATTCTCTTCATCAATGGTCTCATTTTTGAAGCCTCCATCGATACAAGAATGCGGGGTCACATTCCAATTCAAATTCTCTATCTTTGATGATAATGCGTTTAGAACTTTCACTGTAACAACAAAAATTACTTGTTTTAAGAAATTCCATTCACCATGAAAAAACTAAATCACTAAATAGTTTTCAACCATTGTAATCTTGTTGGCAATTTTTTTTTTAAAAAAGAATATTTTGTGTAATTTTCTGTAAATAATAAGAAAAGGGAGCTAGGTAGGAACTCTAAATTGGAAGAAATAGAGTAACGTACATACTAAGAAGGACAATAAATAGAAAGTTTAAGAGGAAACCTTCATTTTTTGGTATGAGTTGAGCATTAATGGATCCATAGTCTGTAAAAGCATTCAATGTGAAGCATCCTAATATGAAAAGATATAGAAGTTTAGAGGTTGAAATCCCAAACTCCATTTATGTTGTTGCAGTTTGTAGAGAATAACTTTTGAGATAGAGTGAAGGAAGAAGGAGAAGGAGAAATGCAAAATCACACAATATAACAAAACACAAGAGAAGTGGGAGGGGGGGATAAAGAGATATATAGTGTGATTTGTTGAGATAATGTTTTGATGATGACAAATATGTTTTTAAACTTATGATTAAAATTCATTGTTTTCAGAAACGTTTAAGTAATCTTCGAGTTTTGATGAAAGTATTGGGATAACTCTAGTTATAAGCTTCAGAACTCGAGTTACATTGCTTAAAAATGCTTTCAAAACCCAAAACTTTCAAGAGAACTCAAGCTTTGATAGAAGTGTTGTCAAAACTCGAGTTTTGGGAGTCAAAACTCGAGTGTCGGGTTTTGAACCAAGTTTCAGAAATCCAAAACTCTCAGTAGAACTCAAGTTTGAACAAAAGTTTTGACACAACTTGAGTTGGGTTAATAGAACTCAAGTTTTCGAGTGTTAAAATTGTTTTATAAAATCAGAACTCTCAAAGAGAACTCAAGTTTTAATGGAAGTTTTGGTGAAACTCGAGTTTCGGGTTCTGTAGAGTATTTGAAACACAAAACTTCTTTCCAAAACATGAAGTTTCAATAAAAGTTTTGATGGAATTCGAGTTATGAGTAGTAGAACACGAGTTTCGAAGAGAGAGAATCAAAACTTCTTTCTAAACTTAAAGTTTCAACAAAAGTTTCGATACAACTCGAGTTTGGTGAAAACAAAATTTGAGTTTTGAGGTCTGAAAAATTTCTGAACTTCAAAACTTCTTTCTAAACTTGAAGTTTCAACAAAAGTTTTGATATAACTCAAGTTTTAGGAAACAAAACTCGAGTCTCGAGGTGTGAACTTATTTAAACTAAAAACTTCCAATGAAACTCGAGTTGCAATGAAAGTTATGATTTGAAAATAATTAAAACTTGAAGTTTTGGAGTATGAAACTCGAGTCTCGAAGAACTTAAAATGTCTTAGCTTACAGAAACCTGTGAAAATCCGAGCTACAACAAAAGTTGTCTGAATTCTGCTTTGTTATTTCTTCAATAACTAGTGTTCTAGCTAGTAAAACTTGAGTTTGCTTTATCTGACAAAAACGCAGAATGTTAGAAGTTTTATGTTGATATCAAATCTTTCCTTATTCATGCAACATTTATTTGAATCTCATCTACCATCATAAATGCACATTTACTTTAATGATTAATAGGGAATGGAATTCTGATTGCCTCACCAGAAAGGATTCAATGGACAAAAACGCAGAAACCACCCTACCTACTGTCATAAGCATTTATTGCGGGAAGGTGAACGATGAGAATGAGTGTAACGGAAACTTAAATGTTTCTAACGGATAATTAATACTTCCCAACTATAAAAGGTGAAGCATTCAAGTTTCAAAAGACAGAGAAACACGACTACTGATATCCAATTAATTGTTATTCATCTACCTCCTCTGTTTTCATTCTCTCATACTTAAGAGCTTCAGTGTTCATCATTTAATTCTCAGAAAGGAGAATATATTTGTACAATCATTTATTCTGTGAGAGTAACTCAAGATTGGAGAATCTTGAGTGGGAAAAGATACGAGCAAAAGTGTCAGTTGGTTGAATTAAGTAAGGAAGGGGGAGAGTCCTTCTTCTGTATTGTTGTAATTTTTTGAGATTAGTGGATTTGAAAAGCTTAGAGGATTCTGAGGACTGGACATAGGTCAAGAGGACCGAACCAGGATAAATCTCTTTGTTCACTTTCTTTCATACTCTGTTTTACGTTCAAAGTTTGTGAAAATTTTATTAGACCAACTCACCCCCCTCTTGGTCAAATCTTATCCTAACATGATTCAACCAACAGTGGTATGGAATTGACTTATATGACACAAGGTCATAAATTCAAATAACAATGTCAATGTGGGAACCTTATTAGTAGGTAATACATAAGAACATCCGTGAACACTCGCTAAATTTGGAGGTATGCCCTGTGAGTTTTTGATTCAACCCACCTAAATTTTTACATATATATACAAATATATACTCACATTATTCTATTTATAAGTCAGTTTTTAGCATGTTTCATACATATTAAGAAAAATCTTAAACCTTATTAACTATGTCTTAAACATCAAAATTTTTTTAACTTTATCCCTATTTAATATCCACTATAACATATGAGATCAAAGTAAGGCATAATAAATTAATGATAAACATGAGAAATTATATTTTGTAAAAATATAATTAATTTATTTTGTGAAAAGAGAAATGTGGGGCACAAGATATTTATCTCATATTCACACAAGCTAAATACCTGGTAACCCTCATACTTCGCGGCCTTATATATATATATATATATATATATATATAACGCACTATAAATAATGCCAATCAACATGTGACTTCGTATTTATACAGTCAAAGTGAAGTGTAGTCGTATTCACATGAACGCTAAATGCATAGCCATCCAAGGCATATTCTCATTCACATTCTTTTTTTTGTTTTTCTGGAAAAATTAGTCTTTATTATTCCTTCAACTTTGATTCACTTATAACTCAATATATTAATTATGACTCAATCTTTAAACTTTTAATTTGCTTATAACTCAATCCCTAAACTTTAATTTTTTATATTATTGTCCTTGTCATCAATAATTCAATTATAAGTGATCCTAAGTGGCAAAAACTACTTATAAAACTGTCTCCACCTCAGCGCCACATGGACCGTTTTTTTAATATAATTTAGAGAAAAGCATGAAGGAAGGATTGGGGCGAGAGAGAGAGATGATGAATTAAGAGGGAGAGAATGGAGACAGTTTTATAAGTAATTTTTGCCACATAGGATCACCTTTAATTGAATTATTGATGATAAGGACAATAATATAAAAAAAAATCAAAAGTTTAGGGATTAAGTTATAAGTGAGTGAAAAGTTTAAAGATTGTGTCATACAAAATAATAATTGAAGGACTAAGTTACAAGTTATCAAAAGTTGGGGGACTAGGACTAATTTTCCCAGATAAAAAAAGAATGTGAATGATAATATACCTTGGTTGGTTATGCATTTAGCTTTCATGTGGATCTGCCTCCGCTTCACTTTGACCATATAAATATGAAACCACATGTTGAATGGCATTATTTATAGTGCGTTACACACACACACACACAAGGTGGTGAAGTATGAGGGTTACCATGTATTTAGCTTGTGTGTGAATATGATATAAATATCTTGTATCCCTATTTCTTTTCTTCGTGACCCACATTCCTTTTTGCACAAAATAAATGAATTCTATTTTAACAAAATAAATGAATTATCTTCGTGTCCTACAAAAAAAAAATACCCATGAATATTTGAAATGGGAGCAAAAGTTCAAATATCATTAAAAATAATCTAACAATGTTACTTTTAATGGTGGAGGCACACTAATTTTGCATAGACATATGTAACAAAATTATTTTATATTTAACTGTCATATCATTTTTATTCTCATTTTGAATGTTTATGGGTATTTTTGCATTCCAAAAAAATTATATAATCGTAAACACAATTTTGGTGAAAGGTCATAGGTATTTTTTTTTAATCTTAACCCACTTTTTTTTTAATGTTTACAATTTTAAAATTAATATATCAGCATTCAAGTACAGAATCTTCCTTTAAATTTGTTAAATCATCATTTCTTAATAATAAGAATAGCAATGTCAACATTAAGCGACTAGAAATACACTTTAGAAATTTAAGATACTAGATTGAAATTTGATGTAAATTTATATGATCAAATGTCTATTTTAATATTTAATCAAATATACCACTATGATTTATGGAAATTAAGGAAAACTTTCTTACCAATTAAAAATTAAAAGAGAACCCAAATTACATATGTATGTATGTAGCCCAAAATAAATTTCTGGAATGACCAAAATGGCCCTAATTTTAATAAAGCCCATAAATGAGCTCAACAAATTTTTCTTAAAATTAATGACGATTTTTGATGGCCCACAATTTGTTGCCCATAAATACTTTCTAAATGTAAAAGAGAAGGGGACAATATTCAAAAAGCCATAATGAAAACCCAAATTACCTAGGCCTAGTAACGCTACTAGCCCCAGCCGATCCCACATGAGTGAAATGAGGCTTTCAACACTGTGGATTGGAAACGAGGTCCCTGTGGCCTTGGCCCTTTTGTTTTGAAGTTCTTTCAACAATTTTCTCTATTTATTATATTATTGATTATTGCTTTTCACTAGTTAAAGAAAAAGGGAAATTTTCAACTCTGTCATTTTCAGCAAGTTGATTTTTGTTTTGGACAATTTATAACCTAATTATTTCCCCAACAATAGAACTTATTGATGTCATACTATACACATACTAATCAAATCAGATTAAGAGACAAGTTAACCCAAAAATCAAAACAAGTTATGCTTACCCTTAACTTTTACAACAATTATTTTATTAGAAATAGAGTAAGATTAATGGTGGGGTGCCTCTCACTAAGTTGCTGACAAACAACAGAAGACTTACCTATGGCTATGAAAATTTCCAATTAATTAATTTCAATTAAATCTAACTAAAATAATCAAAACTAAAATCAGGTCTCCATACACTTTCAATTTTTCTTTTTAATCATAGAGGGTCATAACTCTTTGCTTTGATTAGAAATTTGTTAGAAATGTAATCCAAATTTAAATTTTGGTATTTTAACCCAATTTAATTGAGATTTGTTTGAATAAAAACATCACTTTTAATTGCTTTATGCTAATTTGTATTAGTGGTGTAAATTACTTTAAGCATGTAATATAAGTTTTGTCTCGACTTGCATGAACTGTATTAAAAGTGATTTATATATAAGATCATATTAGTACAGGGTAACAAGCACTCACAAATAATTCAATTTTGTTAATTGACATATAGTTGTAGGGATGGGGCCTTCCCAGAGTTGTTCCTTTTAAATACCTGCTCGAAAAAGCATTTAGAAAATAAAGAGTGGCAAATAAAATAAAGGAAGTATTTCAAAAAGCCTAGTCTATGTAACCTTTTTTATTTAATTTGAAAATTGCTGCATTTAGTTTAACGAAAATCCCATAGATATACCCTCAAAGTATATAAAAGACAAATAAAAGTCTTAAATATACAAAATTCCAAATCAGATTGCTAATATGAAATTGTTATAAAGTATACTTATCTACCCTTTCTTTCTTTTACATACGTGTAATTTCCTATATTTCATTGGGTATTCTCTATACTTAAGTTGCATTTCACTATACTTGATATGTGAATGCGTTGGTAAGAGGGAGTCCTATTTTAGAATGTTTAAGGGTCTTAATTTTGGATATGTGTGATTTCATATACTTCATTGGATATTCATTATGCTCAGGTTACAATTCATTGTATTTAATCTTCGAATGCGTTGATAAGGAGGCTCCAATTTTTTTTGGAAGTTTTAGGGATTTTAATTGGCATATGTTTGAATTTTCTTACCGATGCATTTTTCTGGAATACCTCACTAACCCTAATTCACACATGCAAATGAAGACTTTTAGAACTTCCAAAATTGAAATTTGATGTAAATTTAAAAGATAATATATATTTTAAAAAAAGAAAATATTATGATGATGGAGATAGTTGATTAGACTTACATTTCAGAAATGTTCGGTCCATTTTCCAATAAAATTTAGTAATTTTCCTATTATGTTGCTTCCAACCAATGAACTACGAAAATGTTAGGAGAGAGAGTTTAGAATTTAAAAATACCAACACAACATCAAACTAAAAGAAATAACTAAATCAAATTATACCATTGATATAGATTGTAATTTCTTCATATTGCCAAAACTTTTGGGTGTAATATCTAAGTTTTCGATAACTGGGTATGATGGCTAAACGAGTATCTAAAGATTTAGTAAGGGTCAGTAGAATGAAAGGAAAGGAAAGGAAAGAAAGAGTGAAAATGGTCATTTTGAAATAGTAAGGGACTAGAGGGTCAATTTGGAAATTCAAGGGACCTAAGGTTCATTTAAAATGGGAC
Organism: Vachellia collinsii; assembly: GCA_006871305.1. NCBI lineage: Eukaryota > Viridiplantae > Streptophyta > Magnoliopsida > Fabales > Fabaceae > Vachellia > Vachellia collinsii. The sequence goes on from QFDD01000911.1 coordinate 20,235, forward strand.
TAAAGTGGAAATTTTGAAATTCAATGGACCAAATTACCATTTATGACATTTGAGGGCATTTTGGTAAATAAAAGGAAGTCCAAGGGTATTTTAGTCAAAGTTTGACCAAAATTTCAGAAAAATTTGCAGGACACCATCAGATAGAGAAAAATTTACTGATAAGTAATTGAGGCCTGGTTTAAACTAAAATGACCAAAATAGCCTTTACGAAAATTTTAAAGGTAATTTAATTTTTGGCTATTTGATAAATAATTATTTAAAATACCTAGAGGCCTTAATTATCTAATCTTAGCGTAGGAGAAAATAGCTCAAAAATTATAGTATTTTATAAAATTATTTTCAACAGAAAGTCAGAAGCATTTTCCCGAATCGTAAAGAAAATGCGTAGAAAAACCTCGAATTAGGTTTTTTTAAAAAAAATTAATGAAAGACATTTTGGAAAGCAATTTGAGAAAAGAAAAATTATGGGAGTATAATATAAAATTAGGGAATTTTAATGACACTAAATCATTCAGGTGATCAGGAAATCACCGAAAAGTATTTTCGGTGCCATAAAGTTACTTTTTGGAAACTTAAAGTTTTTAAAAAGTAAGAGGAAGGTACCATATTTTGTCACTTGGAAGATCCTTATTTCATGAGCAAAAAGAGAGATAAAATATCTCAAACAAGTTGTAGAATATATCAGATCAAAGTTATTTTATCAGTGCAAATAGGACCCGCATGAATTAATACACATGTGCCACTTGAATAAAAGAGGTCGAAGACCACTTTCTTCTCCATTTCAGCACCTAAGGTCAGCCAAGGTGAAGAGAAGAAGAGGGAGAGAGTTTCATGAAGCAAGGGAACAAGAGGAGAGCAAGAATCATCCAAAAACCAAGGTAAGATGCCTTCCAATCATGAAATCTCCTCTCTTTCATAATTCCTATGCTTCCTCCATAATCTTATGACTGTATTTTTGAGTTTTATGATGAATATTGGCTGCTGGAAAATCTGTTTTTAGAGAGTGAAAAGTGAGGAAGAGAGGGATTTAGAAGAAACTATTAGTGGGAAACCACTCCATTCATGTTGTAGAGTTGATTGGTGTGTGTTGTGCATTGATTGATGATGTGTATAAATTTTGGATTCCAAACCCTAAGGGGGGCATGCCGTCCAATCTTTCATGAGCATGGGAAGTAATGTTTTTGAGCTCCATAATGCATAAGAAGTGGTCAAGGAATAAGAATATGCACTTACATGCAGGGGAAGGTTGAGAAATCATTTTTTCTATTTATGTGGATTTTCGGCCAGACCTGGTTCCTAGGGAAGGAATGAGTTTTTGATGATTTTAATGCTTCCATTGGGTTTAAAATGATAAATTGTGTAGGGTGGAAGTGAGAGAATGATTTTGGAGGCATTATAATCAAGGGTAACAAGTTTAAGGGTTTTAGGACCCTTAAGGTGCAAGAAGGGTTTTGGAGAGTTTTGATGAGCTTTAAGGCTTGGTGGTGACTTAATATTGATCCCAATTGTCTAATATTATATGTAGGAAATTAATTTTCCAAAGGGAGAATTTGAAAAGCAAGAGGGAAGTGCAAAGTCACAAGGTAAAGTTAAGGAATCAGGGTAGCAAAGACTACTAACTCTGCATTAATGATATCATTGGTGATTATTTGTTGTTTATGCTATGTTGCATGTTAATTTTTTGATACTTGAATATGTGATAATGTGCCTTGGATCACGATATGAGATGATGTCTTTGGGTACTCCATGGAGTCTCACAATTTGGTTCACGTGCAACTCAGCCAATTTCTCCAATGAATCATTAGCTCGAATAGGAAGGAAGTAGGTGAATTTAGTCAAACGGTTCACAATCACCCATATAGCATTTCATCCTCCTATAACTATGGGTAGTTCCATGATAAAATCATAGAAATGCTTTCCCATTTCCAACTAGGAACCTCAAGGGGTTGCAACAATCCTTGGGGCTGACGATGCTTTATCTTGATCTTTTGACAAGTTAGACACTTCAACACAAAATTAGTCACCTCCCTCTTCATTTTAGGCCACCAGTATTCACGCTTTAGATCATTATACATCTTTGTGATTCCATGGTTAATGGTATATCAACTTCGATGTGCCTCCTCAATAATGGTCTTCTTGATCTCTTCATCATTAAGGACACATACCCTCTTCTTATTTCTTAGAATCCCATCACTTCCAATTTCACAGTTTGGGACATCACCATTTTCTAACTACCCTCTAACCTACATCAAGTGGTTGTCCCTCATTTGAGCCTCTCTCAAATTCTAGTAAAATTCCACATGCCTAGTTATCGAATTCAACTTGGCTGCAACTCCTGGTATCCCTCGGAGGTCTCTCAATCCTTCCAAGTGAGAATGTTCCACCAGCATCAAGTGGTAAACATGTACAGACTCCCTACTCAATGCATATGCTACCACGTTAGCCTTTTTAGGATGGTATTTCAGCTCAAAATCATAGTCTTTAAGAAACTCCATCCATCTCCTTTGCCTATTATTTAGTTCCTTTTGGTCCTCTAAGTAATTCAAACTCTTATGGTCACTGAGCACCTCAAATTGAGACCTATATAGATAATGCTTCCAAATCTTCAATGCATATATCATAGTAGTGAGCTCCAAGTCATGGGTCAGGTAATTCTCCTCGTGAGGCTGCAATTGTCGAGAAGCATAGGCCACCACATTGTTCCCTTACATCAGGACACATCCCAAACCCTTCAGTGACACATTCGTATAAATCGTATAATGTTGAGTCGGATCTGGGATAATAAGGACTAGAGCCGTGGTCAACCTTGACTTCAATTCTTGAAATGTAGACTCACATTTGTCGGTCCATGTAAACGGTTGGTTCTTATCAGTTAGCTTTGTCAAAGGCATGACAATTTGGGAAAACCCTTGAATAAAGCGACGATAATATCCTGCCAACCTTACAATCTAAAGTTTTACGCTTAAGGGAAGAAATGTTCTTAGTGGATGCAGGACCTGGAACCCCCATAATTTGTATGCAAGATGAGCCTTCAAGAGTGCCAATGAACTGAGCCACCCCATAAAACTGCAAACTTCTGTCATCGACTTAGGAGACTCCCACTTCAACACAACATCAACCTTACTAGGATCCACTGTTACACCTTGAGTTGACACCATGTCCTAGAAATTTCACCTCTTGAAGCCAAAATTCACACTTACTCAACTTGACATATAACTTGTTCTCCTTCAATAATTGCAATACAATATGGAGGTGAGAATAGTGCTCTTCTTCACTCCTTGAGTAGATGAGGATGTCATCAATGAACACCACCACAAATTGATCCAGATGCTATCTAAAGATCATGTTCATTTTGTCCATGAACACTGCAGGAACATTAGTCAACCCAAAATGCATCAACAGAAACTTGTAGTGATCGTATCTTGTCTTAGAGGCATTTTTAGAAATGTCTTTAGCTCGTACCTTTAATTGATGATATCTAGATTGCAAGTCAATTTTTGAGAAGACAAAAGCACCCACAAGTTGATCCAATAGGCCATCAATCCTTGAAAGTGGATACTTATTCTTGATTGTAACCTTGTTAAGCTATCTATAATCAATACATAGCCTCACGTTACTAGCTTTCTTTTTCACAAAAAACATTGGAGTAACCCATGGAGACACACTAGGCCCGATAAAACCCTTCTCTAATAAATCTTCTATCTATCTCTTCAGCTCTGCGAGCTTTAAGGGTGCATTTTGTATGGAGCTCTCAAAATAAGCTCTATTCCAAGTGCTAAATCAATAAAAAACTTTACCCCTCTATCTGGAGACAAACTGGACATCTCCTCTAAAAATACTTTCGAAAACTCATTAGGAACTTCAATCTGATCAACTCCTTGCTCATATTCTACTGGAATTGAAAAAGAAAACCAAACACGCCATACAACTTTCCTTAACATTCTTCTCTACTTGAGTAGCAGATAACAACATTGGAGTATCTGGCATTGAAGTTGGTGTAGAACCATTATGCATAACCACCATCTTCTTTGCACAATCTAAAGTAGCACAATTTGACAATAGCCAATTCACACCAATAATTACATCAATTCCTCTTAGAGGCTAACAAAACAAATTTATAGTCATCTTTTGACTATTACATATCAAAGACACTCCCATACATGCCATAACAATTTTCACTATAACTCCCGCCGGAGTAGATACAAACAAGTCATATGGAAAATCAACTAAACACAACATCCATCTCTAAGCACAAACAAAAGATATAAATGAATGAGTGGCACTATACTCAAATAAAGCACATAGAGGTTTTCTATTAAGAAGAATGTTACCTCTAATGAAATTTAGAGCTGCACTGGCCTCCTCAATTGTTAAAGCATATACTTTTCTTGTAATTGAAGGCGTCAACGGGTTGGTCTTCTTCACCTTCTCACAGTACTTGGCCGTGTGGCCAACCTCTCCACAAGCATAACATACCTAGAATTGCCCTAGGTGATGCCTACTGTAACACATTCCTTCCTTAGTTTTACCACTCAATAGAGACCTTAACTAAACCACTTGAGTCTATGGTCAGACACAGTTTTGTCGCCTTCTAGTTCAATCGTTCTTCTCGAGGAGCAGTTTATTGGCTATCCTAGTCTAAATTGGTTATTAAAAACATTGTTAAACTTGAATTTGCAAAGTAAGGGGGATTTAGTCTAAAGCTACAGAATGAAATGCAAAACTTGTGGTAAAATATTTTTGTGTTTTCAAATGTTGAAAGTAAAATTTGGATTAAAAGGGTGTATAATGAGTAGACTTTCAGTGATGGAAACTTAACTATCTTGCCTTGGCTTAGTTATGGGAGGTCAAACCTTCTGAGTTCAATTAATAAACCCTAAGCTATCACTTAGGTTCAATGGTTCAATTAATGCAAATTTGCTTGAATCCAAGTCAAACAACATTTCTTAAAGCATTGTTTAGTGCAACTCAGAATGTAGAAAGAGTAATTGGTGCTCATGCCCTTGAAGGATTGCAATCACAATCACAGAAACTTAATGAACAACTAATTACCAATGATCATTGATAATCTAGTGAACACAAGGAATTAAATTTGAAATTTATTAACTCTAGTACATATGAACAACAACCAATCCAACTACATAGCCAAATCATAAATTCGCAGATTTGCAAACTGAAGTTTATAGTAGTAGAAATCTCTAGATCTAAAGATCTCTACAACATTTAATACAAGATATGGCTAGGAATACTCCTCAATGAGTCTCTGGCTTTGCTCTCCATCACCAAGAGGCTAAGGATCTAGCCTCTCATGATTCCTTGGATGCAGCAATCATCACTACTACGCTCAACCATCAGAAAAGGAAGATGAAGATGGAAATAGTGCAGTAGACTGTGATTAGAAGGGAGGAGAAGTGTGGATGATGGAAAATGGAGGTGAAAATGAGTAGAAAAATGGTGAGAGATCTGTAGAATGGAAAGAGAGTAAAGAGAACTCCTTTGGCTTCTGGATTTACTCCCTCCAAAGTGCAGAATCCTGTACATTTTCGTGATTATTGCCTTTTAGTTAGATCCAGCTGCTGACTTAAGCTTAAAACGCACAGCATCATTTCCACGTGATTAGGTCGCGACTTGGCATAGTTGGGTCGCGACTTAGAAGTAGTCAAGTTGTGACTTGGGTCAACTGCATCGCGATGTGTTGTAAAACTCACATCTTCTGAAAAACACATCCAAGTCGCGACCTAAATTATCAGGTCGCGACCTAAATTATCAGGTCGCGACCTAAAAGTGGCAGAGGGCTCCTTTGACTATTTTTATCTCTTGATGAACTTGTAGTTTCTTTAATGTTCCATCTTGGGTCTTGAAATCTCCTCCAAATGCCGACAAATAAAGGCAAAGAGCTTTGTAGAAGTTAAATGAATTAAAGATCAAGGCATTCATAGTTTGGATGAGATAAATGACCCATTTTTACCCCTAACTAAGAACAATGCAATGAATGAATCAATATAATCAATAATGGTATAAATGCATGCAATGTAAATATTGGGTTCTATCAGTATACTACATAAACTAGAATTAGTCATCCAAATGAATTTCAAAAATTCTCACCCGAGTTACTATTCACTTGGTAACTTGAAAATTTTGGCCGACTTTAAAAATTTATAACTAATTCTAAAAACATTGAAATCAAGTGATTCAAGTATCTAAATAAATCTTATTCAATTCCCAACAAGGGAAAAATATTCATTTGGTCAATTTCTTGCTCAATCAATACAGTTTATTTCATGAACATTCACTGTTCATTTGGTCACTTTTCAATTTTCCAAATTTTTCCCTTAACTTTGGAAAATCATAACTTTCCATATACACATCCAATTTTAGCAAACTTTCATTCATTTTAAAACTTGGAATGGGTAGTATTTTTCTGGAAAATATCAAATCATTTGGACTTGGTTTGCCCTGTTTCTTCATTAGTTCAAGTTAAGCATTTAACAAAGGATATTGGATCCTTTTCTTGACTTTAGCATGCTCTTTTCTTTTATTTCCATGCATTTCATATCATGGCATTACTCACTAACATATATAGCACTTATGTACAACACATCTTATATACTTGTCATAGTAAAGGTTTAGCATACATTTATTGTAACACCTCTCTTTACTAGCTTCATTATCCATTAGAGACCTTAATGGGACCCTTGGAGGCCATTATATGAACTAGAATTAGTTATCTTGGTGAACTTCAAAATACCCACTTAAGTTACTATTCCTTTGAAAGCATGGAATTTTGGCCCAACTTTGGAAATTCAAAACTAATTCTAGAAAAATTTAAACCAAGTGGTTTAGGTCTCTAATTAAAGCTTTCTCAATCCCTTATAAGGGAAAAATATTCCTTGGACCAAAGTAATGCCCAATCAAAGCTAAAAATTGTTGGAAAAATCACTGTTCATTTGATTCAAATTGAGGTATTTCGTTACGGTGAACTTTTTCAACAAAAACGAAAGTTGCTCTCTGACCATGTTCACTGTGGTGAACTTTTGAGTTCGCTGTGGCAAACTCTTCGAAAATGAACTTCGCCGGGTTGAACTTTGTGTTGTCAAATTTTTGGTTTTTTGCTGAAATTTGAAAAATCATATCTTTTTGCACACAAGACCAAATTAAGCAAATTAGGACTCTACAAAAAGCTTATGAAATGATCTACTTGTGTGCAATATTTCAAGGCCATTGGGTGTCATTCACTCAAATTATCATATTTTGTCACTTTTTAAGGGCTTTGGACTCTTTCTAGCCAATTTGCATGCTCAATGCCATTTCTTCTTGCATTTCACCTCATCACACACTTATTTACATCACATAGCACCAAAATGACTTAGTGTAAACATTTACTTTACATTTATCCATAATTTGCACGAAAGCCACTTTGATATACATCAAAAGTTATATATAACATATAGGTGAAAATTCCAACTTCATGGAAGCCATCACCACTTACTCTTAGATTTCCTTGCCTTTGCTCTTTGAACTTGTGCCTATTGGTTATCATTAGAAAGAATGAGATTTCAAAGAAGCAAATATTTCTAACAAGAACATCAACATGCATGATTAATTGAATATAACCAGTATGCCATGACATGAACAACAATACCTTACTTCTAACATATTTGCACAAAGCCAAGGTAATCAAAGCATAGATACAACCATGCATACTCATAAGCAAGGAGTTACATGTTAGGTGGCTAGAACCACACATAAACATGGTAAATAACATTTACAACAATCAAATGTAATATGGATGCAAAAGTTAGAAGTGTTGCTACCTTAAAATGCTTTCTTTCCAATTGGACTTGAGTTGGCTTCTTGCAAGTTATGAATTTCTTGTTGGTGATTCACAATCCTACACCACATGATGAATTTGGAATCAATACTAAGCCATTTTTAATGCCTTATATCACTCAACAACATAACGTAACCACTTAAAGTTATTAGGTTATGACTTTGGCAATTGAGGTTCTAATGCTTCCAAAAGTGTGCTCTTGATCTCACCCTACACAATTTCTCATTCTAAATCCATTGGTAGCATCAAAACATTCAAAATCATCACTTTTCCCCCTCTTATCTACAGCTGGACAAAATTTATAGCTAATTGAACTCTATTTGTTATTGAATTTCCATGCTATTTTCAGGGTATTTAGCAAACTTCTTGGCTCATTTTTTATCATAACTCTGCTTAATTGTAAGTTAGAGTCTCTATTTTTAATTAGCCCAGTTTAAGGAAGAATTGCCTTTGATTAATTACTAACTTTATTCAAAGTAAATCTTGGGCAATCGATACTTTAAGCTATTGATGTTCATTGCAGAGTACTCTAGGAGAGTCGGAAGTGAAGAGTAGCACCCAGGCATCAAAAGGGGACTGAAGCAGTTCGCTGCGGTGAAGTTTTCATATCAGCATGCCTGACCTGATACCCATTTAGAAAATTAACTTATCCACTCATATAAATTGACCCTGAATCACTCCAAACTGAGAGATAACCCTATTTAGGGTAAAATTTGTTGCTTTAGGGAGGATGACATCCTTGCATAGCCTCTCATTCACTCTCATTCCAATTTTTCTTCTCCTTCCATTGTCAACCAAACCCTAACACACATCCTTCCACTGTTTTCCACCATTGGGAGCTCAGGAGTCCATCAAGTTGAGAAGCTTCATCTTGCCATGAGTGGCTAGGCATCTTTGTTCCTCTTGGAGATAGGAATGGGCTTGAGTTCACTGGGCTAAAGAGGGGAGTATCTAATGTTCCACCTAGCTTTACTCTATGAATTTCTAGGTTTAGGATTTATGATTTTTAGCTGGAACTCTTGATTCTAGTTGTAATCAGGGTGATTATTTTGTGCCAAGGAATTGATGAATGTAGAACTCTTGCACTGCAATATATGCAGTTTCATATATTCTTCTTGAAATCACTTCTATTCCTTTGGCTTCTGCATGAGTTGTGCATGATCTTCTGGTTAGAGATGATTCATTGAGATAGTTGCATTCATGCTATTTTCTGTTGCATGTGCTAAGTGAGCTTAAATGGGATTTACACTCAATGGAGTTCATTAAGTGAAATCCTAGACTCAATGAGTTGTTGGGGTTTTTCATCAAGGAACATAGCGAATTTTTACTCTACCTAATCGTTTTGAACTATGGTAGCCTGAGCCCATGTTCAAGAGGAAGTTTATCACATTTGAATCCTGATCATCTTTATTGCATTTCTTAATCACAAAAATCCAAAAACAAGTATATTTGTAAAGTTTAGTTTAGTCCATTATCATGATTGAAAACTAAAACCCTTTTTAAATTCAGTTTTGCATTTTATGAGACATACATTAATAAAAGGCTTCAGTTAAGTGAACGACCCAAGGTTAGGTAACGTCAAAACATTTTATTTCTAAAATTATTATTAGAGAATATTTATTTTATTATAATTAAAAATTATCTTATATTTATTTGATTAATATAATTTTCTCAAATATATTTTGGAATTATAGAATAAATGAAATATATGTAATACATATATAATAATAATAAGACAAATATAAGGAAGGAAAGGAAAAAAAAAGAAATGGGAAATAATGAGAACATGGGGCCTTATACTGTAAATTTTTCCTTTGGGCCAAATGTGATAATTCCAGCCAATTCTTATTAAAAAGGGTGAGGGAGCCTTTTTCTTAAAACCTGCGTATGCATGTGCGTGTGTGTTCTACCTCCTTCGTTCTTTCGCCGTCAGCCCTCCATTGTTACCAAGCTTTACTCTTTAGAGTTTATTTTGGTAAGTAAAACTTCTCCAAATCTTTAAACTTCCTCCATAAAAATTGTTCTATGTATTCTTCCCTTTCAAATGATGGTGATTTTGTTTTGATTAGAGAAAATTTTTGGAGTTAAGGTTTTTAGAAGTTTTGATTTTTGACAATATAAGATCATAGGAATGTAAAAAGATATTAATATATAGTTTTCATTAGTTTAGATTTTTGATTTGGTCATTCTATGATTTTATAATGATTTTTTTAGCATCAGACCCATTGTTTTTATTTCTGGATTATTTTCCACACTAAAAACTTATTTGGGGTTATTGATAATGCTATTAGTATATTATGTTGAAAATCTAAATTTCAAATTGGGGTTTTGGTAAAATAACACGTATTTGATATTAAATCCTGATTTAAATGAATTAATTGAGTTGGGAAAAGTGTGAAATTGAAGTGAGAACAATTGATTGAGAGTAGAGTACAAAATTGTAATTTTGTATAATTGATCCAAAACTTTTAAGTTAGTTAAGTATGTTAATTATGTAAATTGTGTATTAAATTTGTTTCTATACTATTGCGTAGATTGGTGTGTGTGATTTGGAATTGTGAATTGTACTCTTGGCTTCTAAAGCGTTCAAGGTTAAGCTTGGAGTTGAGGTAGCCAGAATTAATTTATTTTATATGCACTTTATGAACTATAAGGTGTTTTTGAGACCTTACTTCTTTTATACTATTTATATGTGTTTTTTTTTGAAAAAGCATGCATATATTTGAATATTTACCAATTTTCAATGAAGCAGTGTATTTTCCAACCTATATATATGAGATGTGATTATGAGTGATAATATTGTTGTTGAGATGATTCTGACTTATGCATAATGTTATTTGTTGTGAGATGTCAATAAAATAAAAGTATATTGCACTGAATATGTTGTATGTGTTATGGGATATATCAGGTTGTGTGGAAGAGATGCAGTTGAATTGTGTGCCCATCGGCTCTCTCATTCCTGGCCTGGATTTGAGTTGAGTGTTTTGGGTGGACACCTTCTTGTTACTGTATATCAGTGGTGACATGGAAGGGGACAGTGTTCTTGAAGTGACTAGTTAACCTTTGGCCTGGTATACTAGCAGGTTGTACCACGTCTAGAAGATATAAGGAGGAGCAGGATGAATGAGTGGGGACGGGTCTAATTATCGAAAATATTATGTATGATTTTATTATTGAAATTATTAATGTGACTGTTGATAAACCTGCTTCGCTAACTTACATTCCTTTCTTGTATATATTATAGATTAATTTTGGTTATGGGACGTAATGTCTCACTCCATGGTATTAACTTTTTTTTCAGGTGAGACCTATCTTCTAAATAGGGGTCAAGGAAAGCAGGCAAAGGCATAAGCGTTTGTAGCCTTGTATGCCTCTGAAATCTTTTTGAAGAATTGTATTGTTTATATATTGCCATTATAGGGTCATCATATTTTGATTTACTCTGATTTTATTTTTGAAAGGATAATTGTTTGTATCTGAACCCATGTGTTTGGGTTACATTGTGGAAAGATGGAGACTAGTGGGTTGGGTTGTGACCCTTATTTTAATTGTGCCCTTAGTCTTATGTATGGATTTATTTAGTGGATTTGTGGGCGGTTTTGTGTCCTGGATTTCAATGTATGGATTTATGGGTGATGTTGTGTCCTGGATCCTAAGGTGTTAATTTGATGGATGAGAAGTAAAGTTTTTGAAAGTGATTGACAAATTCTTTTATAACCATCGTTAATTACTGAATAATTGTTAATTATGCCACATGCATTGTTTTGTGAAAAGGGTCTTTTCAGGTTGCACCCTATAATGCAATCCTTGGATAAATATTTTTGATTTGACTACCAAGGAATTTTAAAAAAGATAAAGCTTGAATCAATAGCAAATTGGAGGAAAATGTGGTTTTGCAACATCTCTTGTTATATACAGGCACAACCTCATTCCTATACCAATTTCCTTTAATTCAATAACTTAAAACATTCATTTTCCATGCATCATCAATTCAATCACAGCCAAGGGATGAGGGTTTATTGCCAAAAGTTCATAACAAGCTTCAATCAACTCAATCAAAGCATCTACATGTAGCAAAACATGCATAGAGTTGATTTAAGATGCTTGTTACTTTCAATTCTTGTTATTTCTCACTCTCTCACTAGACCTTCCAAGAACCCTTCTTGGAACTCATCATACACATCCTTAGAGAGAAAAAAAAATTGGTAGAAAGGGAGAATAGAGCTCCTATACTGATTTATATGGAAGAATCAAGCCAAAAACCACTTCTTACCTTTGATTCTTGCTTGATTTCTCCTTCCCTTTGCTTCTTCTTCGCTTTTAGCAGCTTCTCTCTCTTTTTCTTGGCTGGAGCAAGAAAATGAGGATAGAAAATGAGCTCTTGGGACTTAATAAAATCTATCCCCAAGTGCTTTAAGTGAATGTGGGGCCCACTTCTACAGCCAGAGCCATTTTCTACAGATAAAACTACCACTTTTGCTAAATATCTTCATTTGCTTTTCATCTTTTAATATGAAGATCACAAGTGGCAGCTTCTAACCCCCACAATGCACTTTTTAAAATTAAAAATACTTTATGGCTACTTTATCTAATTGTTTCCTGCTGGAAATGCTTTTTGGGAATTTTTTGATCACTCGACTAGTTTCGTATCATCAAAAATTCCCAAAATTCAATTGATCACTTCATGATTTTTCTCATCTCAAATAGCCTTCAAATATGCTCTAAATAAATTTTCTCCCGAAAACCCTAATTCGGGGATTTTCAGCCTTTCGTACTACTGTTCTGACAAACTATTGTAAAATCAGAGAATTTTAAGACTGAAATTAGTTTTGTAAAATAGAGAATTTTCCAAGCTATTTTTCATTATTTTAAAATATATTTTTGAGGTCTTTAGATATTTTAAATAAATATATTTGGCTATAAATATGAATCAGCCAAATATTAAATGACCTTAAAAATTCCCGCAAGTGTTATTTTAGTCATTCTAACTTAAATTGGACCGCAATCCATGATCAGTGAATTTTCCTCTACATTTCTGCACTTGGGACCATTTTCTGATATTTTGGTCATCTTTTCCCAAAATCACCATGATGTCCCTGAATTTTCCCACAAATGATCATTTTGCCTTTACGTTTTCTAAATTTCGCAAGATGGCATTTCTAGACTTCCATTTGTTAGATTAAAAATTTTCGCAACCGATGAAACGTAAAAGAGAGTATGAAAGAAAATGCACAAAGAGATTTATCCTGGTTCGGTCTTCTTGAACTACGTCCAGTCCTCAGAATCCTCTGAGCTTTTCAAATTCACTAATCTCAAAAGATTACAACAATTCAGAAGAAGGAATCTCCACCTTCCTAACTCAATTTAACCCACTGACACTTTTGCTTGTGTCTTTTCCCACTCAAGATTCTCCAACCTTGAGTAACTCTCACAGAATCATTAAATGAACAGGTATATTCTCCTTTCTGAGAATTTAATGATAAGCACTGAAACTCTTTAGTACGAGATAATGAAAACAGAGGAGGTAGATGAAGAATAATAAATTCGCTTTCTCGTAAGTGCGTTCTCTATCTTCTGAAACTTGAATGCTTCGCCTTTTATAGGTGGGAAGATTAAATATCTGTTCGAAACATTTAAGTTTCCGTTAGACTCATCATCGTCGTTCACCTTCCCGCAATAAATGCCTCTAACAGTAGGTAGGATGTTTTTCTGCGTTTATGTCCGTTGAATCTCTTTCTGGTTAGGCAATCTGAACTTCATTCCTTGTTAATAATTAACTCAGTTAAGCATTTATGATGGTAGGTGAGATTCAAATAAATGTTGCATAAATAAGGAAAGATTTAAGATCATTATAAAGCTTCTGACACGCTGTGTTAATGTCTGAAAAAGCAAACTCGAGTTTTGCTTGCTGAGAACTCGAGTTATTGAAGAAATTTCAAAGTAGAATTCACACAACTTTTGTTGCAACTCGAGTTTTAATAAGAGTTTTGATAAAACTTGAGTTATAGAACTTAAAACTCGGGTTTTCATAAGTTTTCTTAAGCAAAGTCATTTTGTGCTCTTCGAGACTCGAGTTCCATTTACCAAAACTTCAAGTTTTAGCTATTTTCAAATCATAACTTTCATTGCAACTCGAGTTTCCTTGAGAGTTTTAAGTCTAGAACATTTTTCATCTCAAAACTTGAGTTTCATTTCATAAAACTCTAGTTATGCTAAAATTCTTAATGAAACTTCAAGTTTTGGAAAGAATGTTTGTAGTTCAAGAATTTTTTAGAGCTCGAAACTCGAGTTATGTTTTCCCAAAACTCGAGTTATACCAAAACTTTTGCTGAAACTTCATGTTGTGAAGGAAGTTTTGATTCTCTCTCTTCAAAACTCAAGTTCTGATACTCATAACTTGACTTCCATCAAAACTTTTATTGAAACTCCAAGTTTTGGAAAGAATTTTTGAGTTTCAACTATTCTTTAGAGCCCGAAACTTGAGTTCTATAAAACGAAACTCAAGTTTCACCAAAACTTCCAATATAACTTGAGTTTTCTCTGAGAGTTCATATTTTCTAAAACACTTTCAACACTCAAAACTCGAGTTCTATAAAACGAAACTCGAGTTTTAAGAGAACTTTAATTCAAACTTGAGTTCCACTGAGAGTTTTGTATTTCTAAAGCTTTTTCCAAAATCCGAGACTCGAGTTTTGACTCCCAAAACTTAAGTTTTGACAGAACTTCAATCAGAACTTGAGTTTTCTTGACAGTTTGGGATTTTGAAGGCTTTTTTAAACAATGTAGCTCAAGTTCTAAAGCTTATAACTCGAGTTTCATTAAAACTCGAAGATTACTTAAACTTTACAAAAAATCATGAATTCCAATTATAATTTCAAAAACACATTTGTCATCATCAAAACATTATCTCAACATTCTCCCCCTTTTTGATGATGACAAAACCAATGAACAAGATATAAGAAACTAATTAAACAACTCAGAATAAAAAGGAAGCAATAAACATGTAAACTGAGCATTAATCATATAAAAACTGAGTAAGTTAGAAACATAAGCAAGTCAAACTGATACAATCAAAGTAATACAAAATCAACATAAATACAAGAGTCACCACTTCTCCCCCTTTTTGTCATCAATCAAAGAGGGTGAGAAGGAGAGGCAGTGTGCTCAGGGGAAGAGGAATTAGAAATGTTAATGATAGTGGTGAGAGGGGCAAGAGACATAGGAGTCTCAGAGGGGGATGGATCAGAAGCTACTGATGGCTGCTCATGCTAGGATAATGGGTGGTACTCAAGAAGGAGCAAGGGCATAGAGTCTGGAGCAGGAGGAGAAGAAACAGGAGAGGGTACTGGAGAAGCTGGAGAAGGCTCAGTAGAGGGCTCAGGAGTATATGGCTCAGCTGGAGGAGAGGAAGGGGCCTAAAACCCTCTGATGAAGTCCTCAATAGAAGTCATCCTCCCTTCCAGAGAGCCAAGTCTGGTATCCACTAAAGACTAAAGAGCATCAGCAGAAGTCTTCAAAGCAGCCACAGCCAAGTCAAGTGTCCTCCCAGTGAAATACTCAGCAGCAACCTTCAGGATGTTCTTCACATAGTTCTAAGTCTCAGAGTGAAAGGCCTATGTGAACTCCTCACCCATCTTCCTGAACTCAGTCTACATGAAGTGCTAAACTGAGGCCTGAGCAAAGGAAGGTGTTGAGGTAGGCTACTGAGGGGCTGAAGATTGGGCCTCATCCTGAGGCACTCTAGAGGGTCCAGAAGTAGTCTTCTTCCTTTACTTGCTTTGTACTGTGGTCTCCCCTGGAGTAATCTGAATCTCAATCTTCATCCTATGAAGATAAGTCTCCTTGAACTGAACATGCTAAAGAGCCTTCTGATCCTTCAAGAGGTGCCAAATATTGTGTAGCTCTATAATCTTGGACACCAAACAGCGGTAAGGAACAGTCATCCTCTTAGACATGGAGAACCTAAATCTCCACATCTCATCAAAAACCATTTGGCCTATGTTTCTCTTTTCCTTAGCCATGATGGATGCCATCATCTGATAATCTGAGGATGACATATGAGTATAGTTCCTGCCCTTATTCACTAAACATTTGGTGTAGATGTAGTAAATGACCCTCTAAACAGGAGGCATGGCTGCAGGCTCAAACTTTAACCCAGAGAAAGGCTCTCCTGGCCTCAAGTATTCAAATATCTCTGCATCAGAAAAATTCCTCAACTCAGCAACATAATCATGTGTCCCTAAATATGTATTAATCAAATCTGGAGCAATATGTATATCAGCACCCCTAATCTTGGTCTTCATAGACCTTAAAATAACCTTCCCTGACCCATCCTTAGCAGAAGTAAACTCCATGTTATTGTAAAAAATCTTAACCATATCCAGGGTATATGAGATATTAATCTTAAGCAGAATATCATAATATTCTAAGTACTCCTTGACATCTAACCCCAAATTTTTGATATAGTCCAAGTCTACAAACATAGCAGGACACAGATCTTTATCCCTATAGGAATTCTCAAAGACATTAGGGACTTGAGGATTAATGTAAACACTACTTACATTGAAACCAGAAGGTGGTGCCCCTGCAGTTTGCCCAGATGTCTGAGGGGCCTCTGATGTAGTGTCCTTTTGGGCCTTCTTTTTCCTTTTTGGCACTGAAATCCGAGAGCCAGGAGAAATGCTCTCTGTATCAGAATCTGAGGGCTGTGCCCGAAAGGCCTCTGGCTGTGATGAGGATGTCATTGGAGCCTTGCCCTTCACCTTAGGACTCAGAATTGATTTAGGCTTGCTTCCCCTTGGTTTTCTGACCAGAGGGACCTCAGATTGCTGCTCCTCTGAAGGCTCTGTTATTCAGACTCTCTTGGGATGTGGAGGAGTTAGGGGTTGGGATTGAGAAGGGCCATTGGCTAATGATTTTTTAGGCTTAGGAGAGTTTCTCAATGACCATTTGGTGCGGGACATGATTCAAAAACAAGAAATTGCAAAGAAAATGAGGATTTTTGAAAGATGGGTGCCGACGGTGACGAGTGAGGAATGAGGGGATTTAATCGATATAAATGGACGAATGGAGGGGTAATTGATGAGGGGTTATGTTTCACAATGTATGGGAAAAGGTTTCGGATGGTTTTTGGAAGTTTTGAATGGTTAATTTGAGAATTTGAAAAATTGGGTAGGGTTTACTCGAGTTTTGAAAATGGGGAAAGTAAGAAAAATCAAGTTTCTGGAGCAATTTAACCTAGGTGACATACATAACTTGAGTTTTGTCACCCAAAACTCGAGTTTCGGGCATGCAAAAATTGAGAAATGCCCTATAACTTGAGTTTTACTCATTAAAACTCGAGTTTCGGGGTCCAAAGATGAACATGCACTTGAAAACTCGAGTTTTGTTCAACCAAACTCGAGTTTCGGGACCCTGAATATGAACAACCTTACCATAACTCGAGTTTTACCTGAGCCCTTGAGGAAACTTGAGTTTTGTTGCGAGTTGTGTCTCTGGAAGTTCTAGAACTCGAGTTTTTGGCAGACTTTCTTCCTCCATTGAGTTTAAAGTCAAGAAATGCTCAACAGAACTCGAGTTTTAAACCTCAAACTCTAGTCTCGTGATCTATAACTCATTTTTCCTCCAAAATCTCGTCCAAACTTGAGTTTTCTTAATTCAAAACTCAAGTTTTGTAATTTTGTCTTTTGAAAGTCATCAAAACTCTTTCCAGAACTGAAGTTTTGCTTGGCATAAAACATACTCTATTCTTTGTGATGAAAACAGAGACCTACGAAATTTTCTGAAAACATTCCGATGATAAAATTAGTATATAATCATCAAAACATTAAACAAGAAAATACTTACAATTCATTGGGATTTACCATTCCCAATTCTCTTCTAATATTCACAAATTTCTCTCTAGCAAGAGGCTTGTGAAGATGTCTGCCACTTGCTGGTGAGTTGGAATGAACATGACTTTGACATCCTTTTTCTGAACATGATCCTGAATGAAGTGATGACGAATATCTATATGCTTTGTTTGGGAGTGATGCACAGGATTCTTTGCTAGACTTATGGTGCTCGTGTTGTCACAGAGAATTGGAATTTCTATTAAATCCATTCCCAAATCCTGAAGTTGCTACTTCATCCAAAGAACTTGTGCACATCAACTAGTAGCAGCAACGTATTCAGCTTCTGTTGAGGATAGTGACACCGTTGATTGCTTCTTGCTGAACCACGACACCAGTGACCCTCCAAGGAATTGACAATGACCACTTGTGTGTTTTCTATCTGTTTTGTAGCATGCATAGTCAGAATCAGAATATGATAACAAGTATTCATTATTACCTTTTGGATACCACATTCCAAGGTCAGTGGTTCCAGCTAGATATCTGAAAAGTCTCTTGACATTTTCTGCATGTGATTTTTTGGGTGCAGCTTGATATCTAGCACACATTCCTATGCTAAATTGGATGTCAGGTCTGCTAGTAGTGAGATAGAGTAATGAACCAATCATTCCTCTATATCTCTTAATGTCAAAATCTTTCCCGATCACATCAACATCAAGCAAGGCAGTGGAACTCATGGGAGTGTGATGTGATCCAGCAAGCTGATTCATCAAATTCAAATGAGCCTTTGCAAATTCCAAGTGGACCAATCACAAGAGCAAGGGCCAAGAGAATCAAGGAAGCATTGAATGGGCTTGTAGAAGAGATTTTAACAAAACATATGGCATCTGGATCAACAAATGAAAAAGAAGACTCCAAGGACGTCATTAATGTGATTTGGGCTGAAAATGGACATGTAGATCATATTTTGGGCTTGGAGGCTTCAAATTAAAGGGCTTGGACCATGGGCTATACATAGAAGGCCTCATTTGGGCCTAAATAATCACATGTTGGGCCTAAATGAGTTATTATCTTTAGTTTATATGTTTTATGCGAAATTTGTAATTTGAATTAGATAGGATTGGATAAAAGATATTCTTTTGAATATCCTTATTCCTAGATTTTAGGATATTTATCAGTTTCAAAGTTTGAATTTATCTTTTTAGATTTTA